>JANHGB010040961.1:26782-37520 GCA_026283785.1 Coracopsis vasa | reverse complement strand
CGGGGCGGCGGAGGCGGGAGCGGCGGCCGGGTGGTCAGCGGCGGCAGGGTGGTCTGCGGCGGCGCTGGCCTCCCAGGCGCTGGCGCTGCTGCTCATCTTCGCCCTCTCGGCGCTGGGCAACGGGGCGGTGGTGCTGGTGATCGCCCGGCACCGGCAGCTCCGCACGGTCACCAACGCCTTCGTGCTCTCGCTGTCGCTGTCGGAGCTGCTGGGCGCCCTGCTCTGCCTGCCCCTGGCCTTCTTCAGCCTGCTCAGCCGCCCGCCCGGAGCCTGGCTCTTCGGGCAGCGCCTCTGCCTGGCCAGCGCCGCCCTGCACGCTGGGCTGGGCATCGCCGCCACGCTCACCATGGCTCTCCTTTCCTTCGACCGCTACTGCGCCATCGTCCGCCAGCCCCGGCACAAGATGGGCCGCCGCCGCGCCGCGCAGCTCCTGGCTGCCGTCTGGCTGGCCGCCCTGGCCCTGGCCGGACCATGGTACGGGCTGGCGGGCGAGGGGCAACGGGAGGCCCGTCCCGGGGCCTATCACTGCGTCTACGTGCTTCCCTGGGGCTCATCCCGGCTGGGGCCACCCTACGGCGCAGCCCTCATTGTGCTCTGCTACCTCCTGCCCTTCGCCCTCATGTGCTTCTGCCACTACAACATCTGCCGCGCCGTGCGGCTCGCTGAGAGCCGTGTGCGGCCCCTCACCACATACGGGCACCTGCTGCGGGCCTACGGGGAGATGCGCACGGCCACCACCGTCCTCATCATGATTGTCTCCATCATCTGCTGCTGGGGGCCCTACTGCATCCTGGGGTTGGCTGCGGCTGCCGGCCACCTGCCTTTCTCGCCCACCATGGATGCTGTAGCCAGCGGGATGGCCTGGGCCAACGGAGCCATCAACCCCCTCATCTATGCCACCCGCAACCCCAACATCTCTGTGCTGCTGCGGCGCAGCCGTGAGGGTGGCTACAGGACTAGGAATAATATGGCGGCCTACCTCTTGGTCCCGGGTCGCCAGCCGGAGCCGTGGAGCAGGGCTGACCGTGTCCGGGAACGCTACATCAATCGGCACAGTGGCCCCCCGGGCAGTGCTCCGTCTTCCTCCAGCCCAGCGAGCGGGGGAGAGATGGCCATGTGGGCCTGCAAGAATCCCGCTGTACTCTTCTGCCGGGATGGGCAGCCAGACACCATCTCTGAGGCCACCTTGCAGGCCAAAGCGGGCACTGTTGACACCAGCCTCTGAAGTGATGGGGGACCAGGATGGAGGCATTGGCCCTCAATGCCATCTCCCTGAAGAACTGCGGGGTGCCCCAGTACATGGAGTCCTTTGCTGGCAGACTATCAGGAAATTGAAAATTGGAGCAATGGGACTCTATGAGACACTGTGTGGTTTGTTTTTCATTGTATGAGCTCTGATTTGCCAGCTCAATCTGCAAGCAGCGAGAACTCCACAGTGAAAAAAGTCCTCCTTCGCTTTCAGCAGGCCTGATGCACTAGTGATAGCTGCCAAGCTGAGCCAGCACAAGAGCTTGACTGCAAGAACAAAACAGTGTTTGCTCCAGTCCTGCAGAAAGTGCCGCAGTGAAGCTAAGAAACAGGCAAACAGATACAGCCCAATGGACTGACTGTGTGAGCTGTTCGCTAAGTGCCAAAAAGCCACTGAAAACTGAGCACTGGCAGCTGGAAAACACTCTGAAAACACCATACTGTGAAAGCCGCATCATGGCAGGAAAATGTTGTTTTAACCCATTATATGTGGAAGTGGTGATAGTCAGAAAGTCATAGACTGTGGAACAGGGTAAAAAAGCAATGTATTATTGTTTTGGTTTTGTTTGTTTTAAAACTCCCAAGCGTAACAACAGTAATTGGTGTGAAAGGGAGGATGTATGACACTGGGAGAGAAGGAGAAGAAGATGAAACCTTAGTTGTCAAAATTTCAGCAGTCCTTTTTTTGCTGGAACAGTCAAAATACTATGAATACGAGAAATGAGAGTTCTTCAGACACTGAGGAAAAGAGTGTGTGTGTAGACTATGGTATCACTGAGTTTGTGCACAGGGGGTGCATTTTCTTTCTGAGCTCATCTCCCATCTGTGGGAAGTGTCTCACATCTCTAAGCGTGATGTGAGAGGTGAGTATCTGAAAGGAGAGGTAAAGCAGTATCACGTGCTCTTTGTGTGCTCTTAAGCATGTGAAAGTGTGTATATGCAGAGAGCAGATATTGATGGCAGCAATCCATCCAGAGTATAATATTTAAAATCCATTTTAGGAAAGGAAAATAATACAATGGAATTGCAATTGTGGCATAAATTAATTTGAATTTATCAGTATGTTATTTTTGTCCAAAGGCCGAAAGCCTAAAATTAGTATTTCTAATCAGAAACTAAGATTGGGCTTTCCTTTATTTTTGCCAGTTAAACGTGAGAAACAGCCAAGTGTTTTTCCTTGTACAAGCTTTAAAAATACAACGTTACTGTTTTACTGGATTTTGCAACTGTTTGTGACCCAAGTGACCATATTATCATTGTTTTGTAAGTGAGACAATAAATAAATTGTCTTTTATGCAGGCCATGAAAGTGTCTCAGCCTGGTATCATTCTCAGCTCAGACTTGAAAAGGAAACTTCTGTAAAATATTGGCAGATAAATGATAGTAGAGAGAGACCTAATTGCGTGTGAAATTTTAATGCAGCTGTTGTCCATGCTGTGAGCATTACTGTAATTTTCTTCTGGGCAGCTCCTGAAGTCCAGGAGGAAAAGATTTGACCCTTGACAACTGTTCAGCACTGATACTTTGCCCTGCAGGTCCTGGGTTTTGCAAGTTGGACAGTATATTCATACTGCTTCAGAGAGAAGCTGTACAGAAAACTACAGCTTTTCACAGCAGCTGTTTGACAGCAAGTGAACACTAGTGACTTGTTAGAAGGGTAGGACAGGAATTTTCTTGTATACCTAACCTTCCACAGCAAACTATGGCCAGTGTAAAGTGAAAGAGGTGGTTGTGAATGATGAGATTAGATTTAACTCTTACCTAGGTAGCTGGCAGGTGGTAATTTGCCAAACAAAGCACTCTCGTGTTTAGACAGCTTCAAGAGCATTCGCCTGAGTTCCACTAGTCATTGACTCTTACCTATAGAAAACTTTAGCTATGATCCAGGAGGTAGCAAAGAAAACCTGTAGGGTTCCCAGAAGGGTTACTGCTCCATGAGTTGTAGCAACAGTCCTTAGAATAAATTCCAGTGCTGTGTAATGCAGGGAGGACAGAAGCAAGGAAAACTAACTCAATACTCTTAGCCTTGTGTAATACAGACAGCGGGCAAAGGCAGACCACTTGTAGGTCATGTATTACCTGCAGAGCAGCTGCACCCTAACTCTGATCCTCTGGCCATGGTAGAGCTAGCATGTTAGTGTGTATTGCAGTATGAAGTCTGTATGGAAAAGGGTGTTGCTGTTTTTAGCCTGGCACCTCTGCAGCTCTGAAGCAGAACCTGTACTTTGACCAGAAGTGCTCATTTAGAGCCTTCCTGTCTTTAGCACCACACAGACTTACAGGGTTCTTTTGCACTTTTTGCATGCAAGAAGAGCTTTATCTGCCAACTGGAATGAACTTGGTCAGAGTAGATGAACTAAGGTATAGTTAGTGGGTTAGGGAAATGAGGAAGATGAAGGCCCAGCACTGCTGTGCCTGACTTGTGGCATGCCATCGAGTGCTATGGCTGCATTGGCTAAACATGCTGGCTAACATATGGCTAAAAGCCCATGAAAAAGGTGGTCCTGCTCCCCTCAGTGCTTGGCTCTGGCCAACTGCCCAGTCCCTTCTGTACATACCATCACAGCTGACTGTTACTAACCAGCTCAGGCACTAAACAACAGAAACCATTCATTCCCTCTTTTGCATGCTGGTTTCGTTTTTCTGGCAGTTGCCTCTGGCAGGGGCAGGATTGGAGATGCCAGGGCTGAGGTCGACCAAGAAGCATCACGGCAGCTGCACCAGGAGTGAACCAACACAGCTTTCTAGGGAGGTGGTAGTGAAGCTGGAACAACACAGATTTTAACGTATTTTTAACAAAGCACTGCCTGGTGCTCATAATTAATCTTGTATGTGAAGAGCTGAATGAGGGCAGCTGGCTGCAGTCTTTGAGCCATCACAAAGCAGCACATTTCTGTTAAACACTAATTTGGGCTGTAGGAGGGGAGATTCTTGACCAGATTCTTTTTTACGTGGACCTGCTGCAGCTCCAATAGAGAGCCAGCCTGTGTTTTAAAGCTGTGCTGGTTCTATACTCTTCATAATCATAGAATCATTCTGTGATTCTATGATTATAGGTTATAACGATTCCATAGAATCGTTTTGATAGAAAAAGACCTTTAAGTCCAACCGTCAACCTAAGGATAACCTGAAGGATAACTCAGAAGGCAGCAAGACACCAAGGTTTTAGACACTGCAAAACTAGCTCTAAGGCTCCAACCCTCCAGCCATAGCTCTGCAATCTTTCCTTCTTCCTCCACTGACATGAGCCTGGATACAAGGCAAACCGCAATCTCTTCCGGAAAGGGCTCTGCAAAGGATGTTGGGACACTTGTTAGCACCCCAATTCAAAAATCATGTCATTTATTCAGTGCAGGATATTTGGCATGAGAGCAGTTCACATGGTATGAAGAGCAGTTCAGCCTTGGAGAGCAGTGACGTTAGTCAAAGCCAAATTAAAAATTAGTCCTTGGGCTCTTTAGTCCCTCGCTGACTTCCCAGCATACTTACCCTCTGTCTAAGAGTTCCATACTGTCTGGCAATGATACAACTGATGCATTGTATCTTAGAACAAAAACATTAAGTCTTGATGAATGACAAGCATTTTAGAAGGTACTGTTCCAGCTGGAGTCAGTGGTAGTTTTGCTGTTGATTTAATCATCAAATTAATTCAAGTCATTATTTTCCACTCCCTACCTAGTCTCTGGATGAAGTTTGGTTCAGACCAAATGCTTTGCGCATAGCTTAAAACCGGCTAACAATTAGCAATTTATAAGTGACAGTGTGACAGGCGGTAATAGCTGACAGTAATCACCCGAACCAGAATATCTCATGTGAATGAGATCCACCTTTTCTGCTTCTCTTTCAGCCCTGGTGTTGGTTTGTATATCCAGTAGATGCCAGCAGAGATCTAAGCAGCCAGCACAGCTAATAATCCTAAGAAAGTCCTTCTATAATGAGACAAACCAGTCAACTCAACACTGCTGTATTCCAAGTTGCAACCAGTGCAGTGCAAGCCCTAAACATATCTCTTTGAAACCTAGTTTCAAAGATGGCAATTATTAAGCTCTACACATGCTGCTCTTTGGAAGGTTTTTTGTTGAGACTGAAACAAATAATTTGGAAAGCACATCAGAAAAGTGGCACTTTGTACTCACTAGCTGGCTAGCATCTGTGCTGCATGGTCTCCAGAGCTGCAAAAGCTCCAGCCCAGATGCTTGGTGAGAGCAGCACTGGTGCTGGCAGAGTGCTTAGTTCAGCAGCAGAGCTGTGTCCTCACTCTAGCTGCATTTGTATTTTTTATATGGTGACTCTTATTATTAGTAATAAATGGGTGCACCTCGAGAGCTGCTTGCAAAGGATTACAGAGCCACAAGGTAGTAACTATGTGCCAGAAGAATAAAATGGCCCCAAATCCTGCAGGAGGAGTAACCTGCAATGGGATCCTGGCTGGAGTGTCTCCATGCCCAGCTACACTGTGCTGCTTTGCTGCTGCCAGCCCTGAGCTTGCCAGGACCCATGGGATAAGTCCCATTGGGTTCACTAGGGCTGGATGTGAGAGGACGAGGCACTATCCATACCATGGCCAGCCCTCTTACTGGTCCCAATTTGCAAAAAAGCAATGGGTGCTTAATCCTATGCTGCTGGCAGAACACTGCTTGAGGCTTGAAGCATCTACAGTCACACCAGGTGAAGTACTTGGGGAACAGCTCTGTGTTTCTAGATACTTTTTTTTCCTAGGAAATGACCACTGTGAGAAGGAGGAAAAGCAACATGGAGAGACAGACTGTAAATCCCTCTCAGTGGCATAAAATGGATGAGTCACTGGGGAAATCAAAGTGAAAGTTGCAGGAACCCCAGGGAGCAACACCAGGACCTGCATTAGTCTAGCTGGGAAGTGATGGATGATCTGCTTAGCCAAGACAACCCCAGGAGGCTGTGGCTGAAGCCAGAGGAGATTTAGTAAGTGGGGCTCAAAGGCAAAGGGAATGCCAACACAGCTTGATATGGCTGAGGGTCAGATCCTGCACGGGATTCACTTACAAAGTATCCCTCCTCACGAGGCAGCTGTGCCAGAAGGAAGGCAGCTGGTGACATCCTCCGTTTCTGTCCTAGGGATCTGGAGCTGCCAGCACTGTCCAAGCAGGTCCTGGGCCAGGCTGGTGTGTCTGTATGAGCCCTGCCCTGCTCCTGTCCCCATTACTGCTGGCATCACCACTCTGCTCAGCTCCACACATCTCAGGAGTGGGTCTTTGGCTGAGCTTTAAGCCCAGGCTCTTCTAGCACAATCTGTAATAGCCACAACCAAAGAACAATCCATGTATTTTCTGCAGAGATCATTGTGCTCATCTCGCCACCCCAACTGGAGAGGCCCTGCTGGTGCTTGCTACTCAGGCAGCAGTCAAACCCTGGAGCCTTGTTTGGGCTGTTTATATTGGGTGAAACAGCACATCAATGTGCCCACAGGCTTCTAGGGTGATCACGAAAGATGAGCTGGATCCAGCTATGGTTCAGCAGAGGAAGTAATTCACTCCAAAAGGGGCAGTTTGTTATTTGTGCTGTTTTTTTGACTTGCGGGCACTTAGCTCCTCCAGATTCAGCTGGTTTCAAAAAGACAAGCACTGCCAGGAGCTCACAAAACTGACTGGGGAGGAATTTCTGAATATTTGGGATCCTTAATTATATGTATTCATTATTCTTGCCTTTATAAACTATTTTCAGCCTTATCTATTCCATAGTGAGCTCAGAAACTAGAGGGCATCTAAAGGGATTCACAAACTGAAAAAAAAAAAAGGTTTTTTTAAAGCTTTGGTGTGAAGAGAGGATTCCACCTTTTCTCCAAGGGGTTTTTATTGTGTGCACCGAAGAGGTAAAGGCATTTGCAAACCTCGGTGCTCCACAGCTTGTCTGCTTTCCCTGCAGACATGCGAACACCCTCTCCTCCTTGCCACCATAAGAAGAAGATTGCAGCAGGGGTGACTTTGGGGAAGTCACTTAGAAAAATGGCACTCCTCCAAGGGTGGAGAAGGGCTGCCTGAGCTTCCACATCTGCAGGAACACCCCTGTTTCTCCCAGGGCAAGTCTGGATGAAGGAAGCAGGAATCCCTCCACCTGCTTCTGCTAGCATTACTGATGTGCAGGCTTAAACACTTGGGTTTACGCTTGGTGGCTTGGCCAGAGGGCTTCACTGAAGTGTGGGAATTGTCCCCAGGTTGGAGCTGCTCGTGGCACTGTGCTGGCTCCTTGGTGAGGCTGACAGGTAGCACTGGACTAGCACACCCCACCACAGTGAACGGCAGCTGGGGAGATGCAGGTGCTGCAGCTGGTGAGGAACAAAACCTCTGGATGGGTCCTACAAATCAAAATCCCTCAGGGTCACAGATGTGAACAAAAGCAGCAAGATAGATTTCTCCTAAACTGCTCACCCTGCAATACCCTCACAACCACGTAAATGTAATTTGCTCACCTGACCTAGCAACATCCTGTGAACTGATCTCAGCATCAGCGGAAAAAATGCTCTGACTAACCAGGTCAGTTATTTCTTCAGTGAAATCTAATGTGCCATGGCACTTGTGCTCTTTCCTGACCTGTGCCTGGAGCTTCTGTGCCGAGTCTGGTGCATTTTACAGAACATTTGGTAATATCCAGTCCCTGAGGTCATGTCAAGTTTTTAATACAGCATCTGAGTTGTGGATTCTTTCCAGAAAATGTAACTCAAATGGTGATCTCCCCCTGCTATTAAATTGGAAAGGTTTGCTGTAGAAATTGTCTTTCCCGAGTGCTTCACACTCTGATTTCACAGTAAAAATGGTTTCAGGCAGAGGTCGGGAGCTAAGCAAAGCACAAGGCTGGGGCTCCCTCATCTTTTCTTGAGCCCAGGGGATGCTTTGCACAGAGCTTGGGAAAGTAGAAAAGCTGTGTGAATGCACACAAGCACGAATTCAAGCAGATGGAAAAGCCCCTGGTACCCCTAAGCACTTGACAGCGCCGAAGTCTGGAAAGTGCCAGCAGATGGTGACCGTGCTGCGTTTCCCGAGGCTCTGCTGGCGCCCTGCAGCACAGAGCTCCCAGCTCCCTGGCTCACCCGCGCACACTCACCGAGCCCGGTTTAAGGCTAAAAATAACGTAAAATGCTCAGAGGTTTCAGGTCAGAGCACATCTGATTAAAATGAAGAACTCCGTTTCACATGGATATATTGCAGCACCCTGAGCAATGCCAGGAAGAGATCCCACAGGAGAGGCATCTGCGGGATTGGCTGCAGGAGAGGGGATGGTGATGGCTCATAGCCTCCCTCCTGCACCCATCAGCCTTTGTGTCAGCTTGACCTCTTCCACCCTCTCTGCCCCCCCTGTCTCCCAGAAGCACAGATCGAAGGGCATGTTCACCCCATAGCACAGGCTGGTACAGAAATACCCAGGTGTGTCTATGGGGTTTTACTGCTACGCTGGTCTCTGCATTGAGGGATAAGCCTGTTCCTGGGGTGCCTCAGCAGTGCCAGCCCTGCACAAAGGCCACACATCTGGTGACCAGGCTGTGCAAGAGCATGATTTTGGTTGGCGAGTGCAATTTTACCCCAGAGCAGCTGCTTGAGCTGTGACATAGGCACTGGGGACAGAGCCAGGTCCAGCTGCAGTGCAGGACTGGCAACGTCTCCACTTTGCTTACCCTTTCCTGAGGGTCTCCAGGAGGCACGTCAAAGCCTGACAGACCCATTGGTCCTGCTGCACCCTCCCTTGGGAATAAATAAATATTTTTGGACATCAAGTCCATCAAGCTCCTGCCAACCCAGCACCCTGCCACCCCTTGCCAGTGGCACCAAAAGGGCAGTGATGCCAGCAGGGCTGGGGGCTGGGAGTCTCCCTGTTGAGCCATGTCTGCCCTACTTGCTGAGCTGAGTTTTGCATGCAATGCTGTGTCTGCATCAGGTCATTGCCCCAACATCTTGACTCATCTTTTCCAAGCTGTAGCATGATGCCAAGGATTACAGGTTGGGTGCGGGAAGTGACACCTGACACTGGCTCTGGCAGGACTCTCAGGCACCGCAGCCTTCACAGCAGAGAAAGCTGTGGTGCTGGAGCAGAGCATAGGCAAAGCTGGCTCAGCAGGTTTGGTGCCACCAACCCAGGTGGCCCCACGGGGCAAGACCTCTGGGAGCGCCATGCCCAGCAGCTCCCCTGGCACCATCGGGTCTGGGAAGGTTTGTCCCATCCAGCACACCCTCCTCATGGCTTTAACTGGAGAGAGCAGCCAGGATTTGGGGCAAAGAAGCCCTTTATCAGATGTTATCCCAGATAGCCAGGCCATCAGTAGATATGAGCTCCTGGCAACATGGGATCACTAAGCACCAGTCTAGCATGTGCTACCTAAGTCCTCTTACCTCTGGGATGACCAACTTTGTATCTCCAATTTATGTTCTCAAGCCATAGATGCTGCTATTTCAGCCTTGAGGAAGGGTTTGCAGGCTAGGAAGCTTGCATGTTGCTAGGCTTTTTTCCCCCTCAAATATCTTGGTTGAATAAAAAGCTATGCGCTGCCCTTGCTCGCATCTCCCACTGCCACCCTGTCCCTGTCCTGGGGCCCATCCTGTCTCACACACAGATGTGGCCCAGGATACCTGCAATCTGCCATTAACCAGAATTTCAGGTCCTCATGGGGTTATAGGGCTTGAGCATTATTGCATTTATGGATGCACCTCAGAGCATCCCTGTGCTGGGGACATGGGGATTTATGAAGTGAAGAGCATCTGAAGCCATTCCCCTTTTGCTGGAATCCTCTTACTACACAGCCTGGGGCAGCTTTTGCAGGGCATCACCAGCCCACCCAACTGCCAGGCACTCTGGTGGTATCTGTGCTCTTCACCACTGCCCTGTGCTCCCTGCCAGCCCAAATCTGACCAATGCCAGGCCATAAATAAGCTCTGTGTCTGGCAACACCAGCCATGGGATATAAATAGGAGAGTGCTGCCATGTATGCTGGCCCGATGCTGGTTAGGATCACACCAAAGCCCCAAGCCCAGGGATGTGTTAGACATCCCATCTGTGCTGGCTCATTGCCAGCTTACTGGTTATACTGGGGAAAGCCCTGAACAAATTGGAAAGCATATGGGTCTGAGCACAATGCTCCTATTGCTACAAATGATGGTCTGGGGATGTCGAGTGCTGCAACGATCACTCATGCAAAGAGCATTGGAAAAAGAAGAAAATAACACAGAGCCCAGATGGGAAGGTGTGTGGGAATGGTGAGTGTGAATAGGCCAAGGAGGCTTTGGGCTACTGCCAAGAAAACATCTCTAGCGTGTCTAGATAGGCTTGTTACAGACATGCCAGCCAGCCCAGGCAGCACTGGTCTGGTGCCATCAGCTGCAGAAAGGGACATATCTGACCCCACGATTCAAATCAGGTGGCTGCTTCAGCTATACGCTCCTAGAAAAGCTTATCACCAAGGCTGGAACCAGCATCAGTAACAACACAGTGGGAGAACTGAATGGGGTTGCTAACTGGGAGGTGTTTT
>JANHGB010040961.1:0-20836 GCA_026283785.1 Coracopsis vasa | reverse complement strand
GCCTGGGTTGTTTCTGATGTCAGCCTCTGGCTGACCTCATGTCCAGCCTGAAGACCTGGTTACATTTTTAGCTTCCACCAACACCAGACAGAAAAGCCTGCTTTCTTGCCACCTTCAGCCTTCATTGGCCAAGATTCCCCAGCTGCCACACTCCTAACTCTAAAGTCAACAGAACTGGTATACTTCCATTTTAAGACATAGAAAGGAAAGCAAGTCCTTGAGTGAAAGCTCTTCACCAAAACTCAGATCCTTGCAAATGACCTACTATCTCCTCCCCTGATGGACGGAACTCTACCATGGCTATCCCCTGCCTTGCACTTCCAAAAGATAGACAGGTATCTCATGTCTTTCTACACCACATCTTGTGCCCCAGAAGCAGTCTGTTGGCCTGACCTGCAATCCCCTAGCATGTTGTGTTGTGTAGCAGGAAAAAGGCCTTGGGGACAGACAGGGATGAACCTACCCACCCACTCCAAACCAACCATGAAGAGCAGCCCAGCAACTTTTTCATGTCAGGGCCTCAGCAGGACACTCACATGATCTCATGGGGGAGACATCCGAGATTTTAACACACAGCATGCGCTCTGAGAAGGCTGGGACCATCCCTACCCTGTTGGCTGGAGGAAAGGCTCAGATGCTACCCAGATCTCAAGGACATTGGTGACCTTACCAGCTCTTTTGCTTCCATCAGAAGATCTTCAACGTCTGAGAAGCTGAAGCTGGCTAATGTGATGAACTGGCTGACGACAGATACAAACTTGTCACCTGTTTGCTGAACCTGAGACTTCTGGAAGTCCAGCTCCTTTGGGGAAATAAAACATAAATCTGGTCAGGCCGTGGGTGACGAATTACACAAATACCATTGGCCTCTGACAGTGCCATTGGGTGTGCCTGCATCAGGGCAATGGGTTGTGCCTGCATCAGTGCAATGGCTGCATTGCCACCGCAGCTCCCTCCTGTCATGCATGAGACTACAGATCACCGTTTTACAATATCATGCCCACAGTATGTTTTTAAGGCCAACTCCTGAAAGAGAGATGTGCAAGCAGCATAATTTAGCAAGACAGTGAATCCTTCGGTATACCTCACCATTTCACCAGCACTGCATCTGGGTTGCAAGAGTGCTTCCCAGCCTCAGCCCCAGCCCTCTGCAGCTTGACAGCCAAAGGGAGACCCCTCTGTACCTCACAGGTCCTCTATGGGCATCATCACTAGACTTACTTAACCTCTCTTGGCATATTATATGTCAACCATGCACATGCCTAACCACGCACAGTTGTTACTTTGGTGGCAAAACAGACCTAGGAGGACAAGCACATGTGCAGGGCAGGAAGGAAAGACAAAGAGATCTCCAGCATGTGAGATAAAGCAGCTTTGCTGGGAGCTCCCTTGCGTATCTCCCTGAGGAGGGATGCCCAGGTGCTCAGAGCCAGGCTGGACTATATTTGATTAAAGTAATACTCACAGTCTCCACAGCTCTCAGGCCGCTCCTCAGAGTGTTTATTTCTTTCTCCAGCTCAGTCATGCTGTTGGAAATGCCAGGATGTTAATTTTCAGCCTTCCCCAGCAAATTCTACTGCTTTCCAACCAACTAAACCATGTTTTTCTACTGAAAAGACACCAGCACTGCATACATTGCCTCGTGTTTGTAGAGCAGCGTGTCTCGAGCAGCAAATCCGGCTGACAGCCTCTTAAGTTAGGACAGCTGCCTATCTGACAGTGGCTGCAGTTGCTTGCTTTAAAGCAAAGCACTTTTGTGTATTTTGAATCAAGGGGACTGTGCAGGCTTGGCAAGCTCAGCAGTCTCCAGACCTCTCCAAGCAAAAGGACAGATCAGGAGAGGGCTTTGCTGGGCACAGATTTCTCCTCCCCTCTTGAGGGCCAGCAGAAAATAGGCTTCTTGTCACAGCACACAGCAGTTTTTCAGGGTACCAAGGTTAGGTGAATGCCATGTAAAGCATCCTTCCTAGCAGTGAGCCTTGCATAAAGGGAGACAACCCAAATATAGAGAAACAAAAATAAATCATCACATCTGGCGCTGACTTTGTTTACACAAGGCTCAAGCCCCTAATGAGCTTCAAGTTCAAGTGATTACGGGTTTCTACCACTGCATCTGAGGAGAAGCTTTCTCACAAAGACTGGATGACCACAAGCTTGACGTCCTTCCAGGGGTGTCTGTCCTAGGGCTGGGGTCTCTGGAAATGCTGACGTCGGGTCACAGGGCAAGCATTCCTGGCAGGTTTAGTCTGGGAAAATGCAGTTTTGGGAGCCCTGTGCTCCAGCAATTCATTACTAGTGGTGGGATTGACAGAGGCGGCAATTTTGCTTCACAGCTGCAGGGCTGGGGGGAATTTAGGGTTTTCCAGAGCTTTAGGAACTTCTTGGTTACACTCTAGATTGGACCAAACCCAAGTATTACATATGGTGTCCAGTTTAGAGCACAATGATAAAGTTTAAGGGGGAGGAAAAACCCCTCTATGCAGACGTTTTCTTTCCCATACGTGTATCTGTACAACAGCTGCAGAGCATGAGAAAGCCGGAGCCTCCACCGGCGAGGAGCATGCCCTGCTCAAACATGTTCTCAGCCAATGCCTACATGTGCAGCCGCCACACACTCCTCCTTGCACGCCAGGATTTGTCCTGTCACTTCATTTAATCCCTATAGCTGACAATTATTTTACATTTTTAATGCAACGATGTTTGCTTTGCACATTACACATCTTCCACGGGGAATTCACTAGTGCTACAAGAGCACTTTGAAACTTGAAAGACCCTTGAGCTGCCATAAACTATGTGCATATTTGCTGTCCCCTCTGTACAAAGGTGCAGTTTCAAGGCCCTTTTCATGTTCACAGCTAACATAAACAGGTGCTGACTGCAGAAATGTGTGATCTTTGCTGCTCAGGTTCCTGAAGCAGCAAAGCCTGTAAGGTCCCCCTGAACTTTAAAACCAAAACAGAGACTCATTGATTTCAGAGGGACTTCAGCACATAACTGAGGGCTTTGCAGCACAACAACAGATTCCTCCCGCTTTTAAAAATTCAGTGTGCGTTTAAGGGCTTTGCTGAGCGTGGGCCTCTGTTGGCAAAGAGACTTGCTCCAAACAGGACACAAGGCAGCAGGCAGGGTTTAAAAGCTCATTGCAAACACCAGAAGCTCCATGTTGGTGGTGAAACAAGGGCCAGGCAGGACCTGGTGGCAGGTGAGCTTCTTACACCACTGCCTGGTCCTGCCTGCGCTGCCGGCAAAGCCTCCCTGCCACACGCAGATAAACAGCTGCCCTTTATCTGCAGGCACACCGCAACCGCTTCCTCCTGGATTACTTAACGTACCATTAGAAATTAATTAAATGCTTCTGTGGTGAGATAACAACAGGAAATGGCTGTTCCAAGCAGCTCTCCTCCCTTGTGATCGGAGGCTCACAGGCTCACAGGCCTTTGCTGCAAGGGCTGAGATTTAAAGCCACCAGGTGATGTTTGCTTCTGTGTCTGAGGCTGCTCTCAGACCAATGTGGCTGCAAGCACACAACTCAGCCTGCTGGCCAGAATCTGGCCAGGAGTGCAAGCAGGGGAGGGTACATGGAAAGGCAGGCTGAAATGAGGGGAGAAGTGCTCCCAGCACTTCCAAAGCACCACTTAAATCGCTGCTTACTTGACTTTGGCTGCCTGCGGGATGTCTCGCAGCTCCTCATGCAGGCGGAGAACTTTGGGATACTTCTTTTCAACGATAGTGATGAGATAGTGCAGAAGAGTGATGTTCCTAGGAGAGAGGAGTGGTGAGGTCAGCATGGCAGCACCACGGGGAGTTGAGAGCTCAGTCAAGTATGCTGAATAAATCCCAACACTGGTAATGAACTATTTTGGAGTTTCTGCAAGGATACTGCTTGCTGCCTGTCTGGAGACATGGAATGGGTCTGTCCTACGCACAGGGCAGAGAAGCATGGCACCTGCAAGTAAGGGCCCTTCACAGAAGGCACCCAGGAGAGGTGACTCGAGCATCACTGCTCCCATCCTCCATAGTCTTTACTGATGGATGAGACCAGGCAGGTTTGCGATCTGATGCAGCTCCTCTTGCTCTGCGCATGGAGGTCTCAGCAGGAGCAAACCAGGCCATGGCTGCAGCAGCTTGGGGGGTGGGGGCGCTGCAGAGGGATTCCCATGGGGAGGAGCCCCTGGTACCCCTCCTTCGTTCACTGCGTCACAGCATGATGGCTCTTGGCTCCTCAAAGGGGGAAAAAAGCATTTAAAGGATGATCCTCCTAATCAGCCTTGGCTGCCATTTAGCCAGCTCAGGAGGGAAAGCCCCATCAATCCTCATGCTTATCTGCAGCTCAGCTTCCCTCTGAATCTGTCCTGCTCAAAAAATGGATGTCTGCATCACTGGATGTGCCAGATAGGGCAGGAGGAGGGAGGGGAACACTCCCACCTCCCACATCCCAGAGGCAACACTGATGGCCCTTCTGTCCCCCCAACATCCCTGGGTCCCACAGATGCTACCAAAGACATGGGCAGGAGCTGCTCACTTGTCAATGCTGGACTTGGTATCCGCAATCTTGTTGAGGCTGGAGATCTTGAACCCGAAGGCGTTGCCCCTCTGGCCCTTGTTCATATAGTTCCCAAAGGCCAGAACCACCTCCAGCAGCTGCTGTAGGCTGCTGCTCTGCAGCACTGCCTTGGAGCCGGCACGGATGGCTGGAAGAGGAGAAGTGTGGGACATTAGCCCCTGCCATGAAAACACACTGGCCCCCTTGTCTTGCAGCAACTCCTTCAGTGTCCTCATGGCCAAAGAGTGACCACCAATTCCCCCCCTTCCCCTGTGTCACTGCAACCTCCACACAGACCAGGCTTGCCCTTGCATAGAGGATTTCTCTTCCTATGAGATGAGCATTCCCTGTGCTGGCAAAAGACCTCGTCAGCAGGTCTGGCCACTTGCCTTCCACCTTGGGTTTCACTTCTGCAACTCTCTCTGCAAACTTCTTCTTGAAGTAGAGCGACTGCAGCCTTTGCTGATAATGGTTTATCCTGGAAAAAAGAAAAGAGGTGCAGGTTGAGCTTTGCTTGCTCCAGGCACAGCTCAGTTGCTCTGCTGCTGATAGCTGTGCTTACAAAGCACGCTTGAGCCACAGTGATTATAAATGATGACCGTAATTCTCCCCGAAACTATGCTGGGATGGGAAAAAATTAAAGCTGAAGCTACAGCTGTCTTGGGGTGGACTGAGGTGGGCTCTTAAGCATATCCTTAAATCTATCCTTAATTCAGCAGGCCCAACAAGTGCATTTTTACACCCTATTGCTATAAAATACAAACATACATAAGACAAATAGTTCTTTTACAACCACTCCTTAGCAAAGATGCTGATGAAGTCTGGGCTCCCAATGGCTTTGTGATGCAGCTGGACATAGGCCCACTATAGAATCATAGAATTGTTTAGGTTGGAAAAGACCTTTAAGATCATCAAGTCCAACCGTTAACCAAACACTGCCAAGTTCACCACTAAACAATACATCTAAGCGTTCCCTCAGCTGCTCCTTATAACACTCTAGACCTTTTATCAGCTTTGCTCTTCTTCTTTGGACCTGCTCCAGCACCTCAATGTCTCTCTTGTAGTGAGGGCCCCAGAACTGAACACAGGATTCAAGGTGCAGCCTCGCCAGTGCCGAGTACAAGGGGATGATCACTGCCCTGGCCCTGCTGGCTATTTCTGATACAGACCAGGAAGCCACTGGCCTTGGCCTGGGCACAAGCTGGTTCATGTTCAGCTCCATCAGTCAGCATCCTCAGGTCCTTTTCTGCCAAGCAGCTTTCCAGCCACTCTTCCCCAAGCCTGTAACTTTGCATGGGCTTGTTGTGACCCATGTTCAGGACCCGACACTTTGCCTTGTTGAACCTCTTACCACTGGCCACAGCCCATCGATCCAGCCTGTTCACCCACAAGCAGATCAACACTCCTACCCAACTTGGTGTCATCTGCAAACTTGCCAAGGCTGCTCCCGATCCCCTCATGCAGCTCATTGATAACAATATTAAACAGAACTGGCCCCAGTCCAGAGCCCTGGGGAACACCACCTGTGATCAGCTGACAACAGGATTTAACTTCATTCACCACCACTCTTTGGACTTGGCCATCCAGCCAGTTTTTTACCCACTGAAGAATGCACCTGTTCAAGCCCTGAACACTCAGTTTCTCCAGGAGAATGATGTGTGAAATGGTGTCAAAGTCTAGGTATAAAACATGCACAGCCTTCCCTCATCCACTAAGCAGGTCACATTGTCATAGAAGGAGATCAGGTTAGTCAGGCTGGACCTGGCTTTATAAACCCATGCTAACTGAGCCTGATTGCTTGGTTGCCCTGTACATGCCACATGATGGCACTCAGGATGATCTGCTCCATAACATCCCCTAGCATCGAGGTCAGGCTGACAGGCCTGTAGCTCCCCAGATACTCCTTCCAGCCCTTCTTGTAGATGGGCATCACATTTGCTAACTTCCAGTCAACTGTGATCTCCCCTGTCAGCCAGGACTGCTAATAAATGATTGAAAGTGACTCGGTGAGCACTTCCACCAGCTCACTCAGTACCCTGGATGGATCCCATCCAACCCCATATACTTGTGTGTGTCTAAGTGGTGTAGCAGCCTGCTGACTATTTTCCCTTGGATTATGGGAACTTCATTCTGCTCCCTGTCCTTGTCTTCAAGCTCAGAAGCAGTGTACTCTGAGAACAACTGGCTTTAATATCAAAGAGCGAGGAAAAAAAATCATCAAGTACCTGAGCCTTTTCCTAATCTTTTGTCACTATGCTCCCACCATATTAAATACACATGGAGATTCTCCTTAGCCCTCCTTTTGCTCCTTGTGTGTTTATAGAAACATTTTTTACTGTCTTTTACAGCATTAGCTAGATTAAGTTCTAGCTGGGCTTTGGCCCTTATGATTTTCTCCCGGCACAACCTCACAACATCCCTGTAGTGCTCCTAAGTTGCCTGCTCCTTCTTTCAAAGGTCATAAGCAATCCTTTTTTTCCCCAAGTTCCAGCCAAAGCTGTGTTCAACCGGGCCAGTCTTCTTCCCCACTGGCTTTGTTTTTAGCACATGGGGATGGCCTGATTTCCTTCTTGAAGGACGTTCAGCCTTCCTGGTCTCCTTCAGGGCTGCACCCCAACGGATTCTGTCAATCAGGCTCCTAAACAGGCCAGAGTCTGCCCCTCAGAAGTCAAAGGTAGCAGTTCTGCTGACCCCCTCTCCTTACTTCTCTGAGAATTGAAAATTCTACCATTTCTTGATCACTGTGATCAAGACAGCCTGCAACCATCATATCACCCACAAGTCCTTCTCACAGGTTCAGTGAGGTGCCTTCCCCAGTGGGCTCGCTCACCAGCTGGGTCAGGAGGTTATCTCCAGGAACCTCTGAGACCATTTTTCTCTCTGCTGCATTGTATTTCCAGCAGACATCTGGTAAGTTGAAGTTCCCCATGAGAACAACGGCCAGTGACCGTGAGACTTCTCCAGATGCTTATACAATATTTTGTCTGGCTCTTCATTCTGGCTGGGTGGTCTATAACAGAATCCCAGCACGATATCTGCCTTGTTGGCCTTCACCCTGATTCTCACCCACAAAATCTCAACCCTATCATCATCAACGTTAAGCTCTAGACAGTCAAAACACTCCCTAACATACAGGGCTACCCCACCTCCTCTCTTTCCTTGCCTGTCTCTTCTGAAGACTGTACAGCCAGGCACAGCAGCACTCCAGTTGTGCAAATCATCCCACCATGTTACCATGATGGCAACTATGTCATGGGTTTTCTGCTGCACAGTGGCTTCCAGCTCCTCCTGTATGTTGCTCATGCCGTGTGCATTGGTGTAGATGCATTTCAGCTGGGCTATTTATCCTGCCACCTTTTTGGGGGGATAAGCCCTAATTTCTACATGACCATTCTCAGTGCTTACGTGGTTTCTAACACATCAATGTACCCTGTCTGTCATCAGCATGCCTGGTGTTGTGTAAACATGATCATGACCAAAACCCCCAAAATTCTGCTGGTGACACCAGGCTTGGATCCAGGTATTGATCTGCTGGCTGTTTCTGTTTCTTCCCTCATCATTCCCTGTAACTGGAAGGATAGAGGAAAACACTACTCCTGATCCCTTAACCAGCTGTCCCAAGGCCCCAAAGTTTCTCTCGATTGCCCTTAAGACTTCTTGTTGCAACTTCATCACTGCCTACACAAAAAAGCAACAGTGGATAATAATCCAAGGGTTATAATAATAATATAATAATCAGGTTAAGAATCCTCCTCTTCACATCTTTAACCTAGGTCCCAGGGAGGCAGCAGACTTCCCTAAGAAGTGGATCAGGTTGGCATACTGGACCTTCCATTCCCAAAAGAAGAGAGTTTGCTATGACAGCGACCTGTCTTTTTTTCTTTATGGAAGTGGTTTGAAGCAGGGCGTAGGTTGACTTAACCTTTGCAACACCTCCAACCTAGAGGTGTGGGGCTCCACTTAAAAGAGCCTTATACCAGTCATGCAAGGGCACAAACGAAGGTGGGGTAGTCACAGAGGAGATTCGCCCGCTGCGCCTGGCAGGACCCTGTTGCCACTACCCCCTACCCCTTAAGTCACTGTGTTCAGCCAGGTAGACAGAAGACAGGGAATCCTCTGTATCATGTGTCCTGTGCCTGTTGGGCCCATCTCAGAGAATGCAGGGTGCGATTCCATAGTCTCTCTCACTCTCTCTCCCAACTAACAGCACTAATGAAACGGGACCTTCACATCCTCAGAATGATGTCCTGGGCTGGAAAGCCACCAACATAGTCCAATGCAGCCCCTTCCTGGGCAAGTTAGGGATGGCTCTGCTCACACCAGCTGTATTTTGGCTGAACAAGGTCGCACTTGTACGCAAATGGCAGTCTGATTTAAGTCATTTAGACCAAAGACCTACAGGAGATGTGCTCACAGACAAGGCCATGGGCTTACATTGTCACTGTACTAATCAGAGGTGACAAAGACATCACACTTAGCTACAGACCACGGGACAAACTGAGAAGCCATGCTGGAAATCAAGGAAAATATTTGCATTAGCACATTGTGCTTTCCAAAAGATGAAGGCATGGGAGCAACATTTGGGCAAGAGACTGTGAAGAAGAAAGGTGACCTGTGATAGAAAAGCTAATTCTGAGCATCTTCCAGCCCCGAGGGCTCAGGTCTGAACTTCACAGTTACATCCTGCCTGTCTTTGACACTCAGCAACTACACAGTGCATAGCCCCAGTGTTCATTGGTGCATTTCTCAGAAAAGACAGGAGCGTTTCTATTTTTGACCTCCCAGTACCATCTCGGATCATAAAACTCACTGACTTTGTGAACAATTGACTTGCTTGAAGTTCAGCTAAGCAATTCAAAGAACTCAATACTCATTTGGATTTAAATAAGGAGCTTCAAGATTTTAAACCAGCACCTCTAGAGGATGTGCACGCAAAAGATAAGGTTATTCATCCCTGAAGACTTCTAAGCCTTAAATGATTGCTACCAGGAGCAGGAAGAAATGACATTTCCTTTCTAACTCATATATTCTCAGGAGCCCCAGGGATGAGACGTTCCTGAGATGAGGAGTGGGACTCATCTATACAGCAGGGCAAAATTTACATATCTCATTCTTGAGTATTCATTAGGATATGAAGGGGAAAGGAGCATCATGTTATCATTCAAACAGCACTTTCCACCTGGGTCATGATGCAGATGATGCAGTCTTTCACAGAGTTGTGCCAGATTGAGCTTTTGTCCCCATATGAGAGGCGAAATGTGTTAGGACATAACCTGGGGAGCCAATACCTCTTTCAGAGGATCCTTGTCCCCATCTCTCCATCCTGCTCTATCCAGCTGATGCTTGTGTGGGATGCACAACCCTCATTTAGGAGAATCATGAACGATTCTTATGGGTAGCAGCAGCTTGCTTGCTCTCTTGTCCATTTGGCCTATTCATTTCTTGATGTGAAAAACAGTCAGCTTACTTACTTACTTTCCCAACCAGGCTCCATGAAACAGCCACCTCATAACCAGTCTGTGCAGTCACTACCTAAAACACACGCTCCCTGGGCCACTAACCTGCTCATTTCGAAGAGGAACCGGTCAGCCTTGGCCATGCGGTCCAGTTCGTGCTTATGCTCTTCCAGCAGGTCAACATCACCCTTTTCAGGAACAAACTTCAGGAGCTAAACAAGAGAAAGCACACTGGTGGACAAGAGGTCATGGCAGAGTTTTTCAGGAGCAAAATGGTAATTTATATGCTTGAATTTACTACCTTTTCAGCATGTATAGACAGAGAACCCAAGGCACCTGTGAAATAAGTGGTTTTGCTGTCCCTGTGACTTTCCTCCCACTACTCCATCACATTAGTGTCTCTTGCTTCTGCCCTGCCATCACTGGTTTTACAATAGATGTGCTACATCTGTTCCAAGGAGGTTTCGACATCAGCTCTGCCAGAGGACTTTGATTTGCTGCAATTCTACCTATTTGCAGATGAAAATTTTGTGCAATGAATCTTCCTACTTCCCTGCTGAAAGTGCAATTATCAGCTCAGCTTTAAGGATCGGTGCATAATATGCTTCCAAAGGGATTCAGAGGGGGTGAACAATGGGATTCGCTTTCTGAGGACTGCACAAATGCTGAACAAGCTTTCAAAAATGATCCCCCACTGAGCACAAACTTCAAGCTGCAGCCACAAAATGGGCAACTGGCCCAGTCTTAGGGTCCCAGGACAGACCCAGGGTACAGGCATGGCACATGAAGGCCATGCTGCTCCCAGTGCCAATGCTACAAACAAACTGCTTTTCTGCTTCTCCAGCCCTCTTGGGTGTTTTTTCAACATGCAGTTGTTAAATAATCTGGGGCCCTGACAGACTTCTTAAAGACGTGGTCTGGTCCCGAGAGCCTTGCACAGTGTGATCTTAGCATGAAGCAACTATGGAGGAGCACAAGACATGCTGCCCACCTGCTCCAGCATGTCTTTTGGGAGGTCCTCCTGCTCGTCCATTGTCAAAATCGCTCGTTTGATCTCCTCATTCGAGAGTTTCAGCCTGGGAGATGGAGGGGAAGGAGCATTATTCCCAGCACAGCAATTGGGCAACGTTCAGCAGCATTTCATTACACACCCATGCAACATGAACAGCTTAATTCCCAGCCAGGAGAACATAATAACACTATACAGCGTCTTATGAACAAGGACATGTGAGAAACGTGGTAGGACTGTGCAAGGCACAGCACAGAACAGCCCTGGCCACGCTGCAAACGGGGTGGGGGGTGTGTGTCAAATGCCACTGGCCAGTTCCCTCTCCCCACACCACAGCTGCCATTCCCTGTTTTATACTATCTTGTAAGTACTGTAAGTAGTATATTATACACATATTAAAGATACATAACTTATATGTAACTCTTGCCCAATGATGCTGCTCCTGCAGTCCCAGCATCCTCAAAGGCTACAGGGCCAGCAAGGATCACACTCCCTGTCAGCAGCGCAGCACAGCCTGGGCTCAGAGGAGCAGCTCAGTGCTGCCCCTCAACCCAATGCCACAACTCCTAAAGAAAATATGGCAAGTTTCTGATGCTTTTCTTGGATTTGAACATTGCTTCTTCCACCCCTCCCAGCCACCTTTGATTGGAGTCTCCCTCTAGGAAAACAGGGAAAGAAATCCAAAATCTGGTGAAAGAGATGCTCAGCATCCCAGGAAACCCTCCAGACTATTTATTTAATTTTTTGAGGGGCAGGGATTCAATGTGCTTGGAAGCGTTAAGAGGCTAGAAACCAGCCTCCCCTCTACCTTGTTCTTCCTTCATTTGATGTAACAGGAATTGAAGATGTAGCCTCAAATTTGAGGTTTCAAAAACCACAGACCACTGTATCCCAGCAAGCAACATCAGTCTGGTCTTCCCTGGCAGCGGTTTATTTGACAGCTGCCTGAACCAAGCTGAGGCAATAGATAGATAGAAAGATACCCTCAGCAATTCCTGGGCTAGAAAAGCAGTTAATTACAGTTTAATATGTCTGCAGCACTCCCTGTGACTGCTCCCTGCAAAGACTTTAATTGTAAAACCACACATATTTTAATTCACATTTTATGAATGCATTGCGGTTCATAAAATAATCTAAATGTAAAAGAGGGAAAGTCCAGAAACCGCTGCCAACATCCTATTCCTTGCCCAGCTTGCAGTGATGGTTAAAGCCATTGCAACAGATACAGTTTAAGAACAAAATCCCCTGTACTTGCAGGCAGGGAAGAGTTGCACAGTTGAAAAGACCTGTCTGTGGGCTTTGAGGAAACCCATAGCCCCAGTCTTGGCAATCAGTGCTGCCAAGAGATGCTGAAACACTGGATGTGGCTCAAAGGAATGAGCTGAAATCAGAAACACACCCTGCGGTGGGATGTGAGACTTTGGAAGTCAACCTGATCAGCAGATCAAGAAGAAGACTGGGAGCTGACTTGATCACTACGTAATTAAACAAGGGAGGTATTTTTCACCCTGGCTTCTTTTCAGGGAGCAGACTGAGACCACCAAGCTAGCTTTTGGAAGACAAAGCTAAGGCAGGAAGGGTGATGGTCTTTAAGACCAGGATATCCAGGGCTTGGTTTGTTTTGAAATCTTTTGTTCAAGACTGGAAGTGAAGGATTAGCTCTATCAAGGCAGGTGGATCTTACGGACCTGGCAAGTTAATATGCTCTTTGTGAGTTCATGTTTCTCATCCTGTACCTGGTCCTCTCTCACCTCCTGCTTGAGGAAGATCCCAACGGATGGTTTGCAAAATGAGGAGTTAAAATTTCACCTCAGTCAGGAAGCTCACAGAGTGTGCTGAGCAGCAGCCAGGACAACCGCTACGGTCACTGTACAGGGAGCAAAACCAGGATCTGTGGAAAATGTCCCCTCTGCTGCTTGCCCTGATGACACCCTACCGGTCCTGTACAAAGGCAGTGGCCAAGGATGGACATGACCTGCGGTGGGATATGAAGCTGCAGGAGGACTCTTTTGACACCCAAGCAGTGACAAGAGAGCGCAGACTGCCAATAAATGTCACACCGGTGGCCACCCCAGTGAAAAGCAGACACTGCCTGTGTTCGGGCATTTTGGGGGATCCCTAGGAGGCACAGATGCTCTTGGGAGAAGGGGGTGGGTGGGCAGCTACCCCTCATCCAAAGTGAACACCTAAAGCACATGCTTTACTGTGATCGTCTTCAGAAAGGTGGTGAAAGATGAGGGTGACTTTTGTAAGCCCTGCTCATTAAAAGTCAAGTCAGCAATAAAACATATTTAAAACGAGAGGCTGAAAAAATTTTTCCCAGGAATCATTACAACCCAGTGCCAAGAACAAGAGCCTGCCCCTGCATCCACAGAGAGCAAGCGCAGGGCGCCAGAAGAAAACAACTTCTCAGACAATTCAATGGGAAAGGGGCCAGTGAAAGCTAGAAGCTTATCTATAACCACAATAATTATCATTGTTGGCAGCAGCTGTTGAACGTGAGCCGTCTGAGAGGAACGGGGTCACAGGACTTGCTGTCACAGGGATTTAAAGCCAGCAGCCCGCTGATGCGAAGTGACAGCCCGCCAGCCTGACAAGCACAAGGCTATTTTGCGTGGCTTTTGTAGAATCCCGCAGAGGACGTAATAAGTGTGAAGGGGAAAAATGAATTCCGCCGGGAAAGGGACGCGCCCTCTTGAAAAGCCACATTCATTTGAGAAAAATGCTTCATGCCGCCTCGCCAGAGAGAGGAATCAAACGAGCCGTTCACCACCAGCACCGGCAGAAAGCAATGGAGCAAGGGCTTGATTTGCATCTTGTGGGACACAACACTTAAAACAGAGGCATATACTCAGGAAGTGAAATCAAGGATATGGTGGGTTCACAGAGGAAGACCCGATAATGCACTGACATCGCCAGAGCATTCTCCAGAAACAGGAAGAAAAAAGAAAGTGTTAAAAATATTCTTGTGCTGCATTACAAGCCGGAGGAAAATCCAGTGATCTCACTGTGCAGTAATTTCTCCCAAAGCAAGGGAAACGGGCAAAAAAATAAATCTACAGAGAGAGATAAAGTATTTCGCTGGCCGTAATCTTTCCACGCTGCAAGCCAGACAATGCCTGGTGAGCTTACAAACGTCTGGGCTAAATCAGGGGCCGCGCTTGCAGGTCCTTTCGCATGTGAAAGTCTGCTCATCCCCATGGTGGCTGCGCGACAGAGGCTGGGGAGCAGCAGCCCAGCTGCAGCAAGCTGCTCTGCAAGACTAGTCCCTCAGCAACACTGGGACCAGGGACTCGCTGCTCTGCCCAGCTTAGGGATGGGCAGCTAGGCAGGCAGAGATGGAAGGTTTGCCCAAGGGCACATGGAGTCTGCTGGATATGCAGGGACTGGATTTGAGCACACCAGCAGGATGCTTGGGCTTCATGCCCACACTGCCCTTCCTTTTAGATGCTTAGCATCAAGAGTAAATCACCCAGAGGCATTTTGGTGACAGAAACTTGATGGTGGTCCCTTGCAGAAGTGGAGGAAGGAGTAGATTCGGCTGCTGCTGCAGTGCTAGAGAAATGCCCTGCCTAGCTGTCTCCTTTTCCCACTCATCCCCCGGAGCAACATGGGATGAACCCCAGAAGCACCCCCAAAGTGGCTCACACAAGCTGCTGCTTCCACAGAGCCACTCACCTGCACAGGGCCACAGTGCTATGGGAGATGCCTGTGAAAAGCTGTATGAGAGTCCCGGGGACCATCCTGCAGGGCAGGTCTGATGCTGCCTCTCCCCTTTGAAAAGACACAAAGGGGAGGGCAGACAGGCAGTAGCCTCTGTTGTGCCCTTTTTGTAGGACTGACTCATTTCCAGCCATTGCTTTCTTGGAAGAGAAAGGTTTGCTGGTGAGATGAAATGAAGACCTTTACCCAGTAATACACACAACATGACTTTGAAGTTAGGTGGTGGTGTAGCTCCCCTTCCCACCAAAGGGTCTATTTGTGTGCTTAACTTTCAATTAGACACTTAAACCTCTGGCTGAACTACACCTAAACCCAGTTGGACTACACTCAGCCTAAGTATGGCAGGGAGCAGCCCAGCCAGTGCCCTGAATCCCATGGCTTTACTTGCTAATAGCTGGCTGCCTCAGACATACTCATTTGCCTGCTGCTTTAAACCCTGCTTTCATCATCGTGCTTTTTATTCAGACTGCTAGGAACTATGAAAACCCCCAGAAGCAACCCAGGGCAGAGACAGCCACAAACACGGCAATTTTACCACCAAACACTGTGGCATATGGCTCGCTGCACTCATCGGTCCTGCTGCCCAGAGCGGGCACACCACCTCTGGGAGAGCTTGAAGAAGCACCAGGGACTGTGAGTTACCTATCCAGAGGGCTTTTATTTTCAGACATCAGCCTCTACACGTTTTCTAGCTAAGAAAACCAGGTGGGCTGCCCAGGCAAGGCACCAGCTCTTGCCAACCCATGGTCTGGGAAAACACAGTATTTCGGAGCTGTGGCTGCAAGCCCAACCTGCCAGTGATGGTGTTCCATCCTGGCTGGTCCAGGGTGGCACAAAAGCTTCTGTGCTTCCAGGAAGCAAAGTGAATATTTCTGAATGGAGCTATATTTTACTGCTGTTGGGATGATTTCTTTTTCTTCTTTCTAAGTGAGTCAGAAACAAGTGTCATTTTCTGCTACTGTTTGGGTTTTGTTGTTTTGTTTTCAGGCAGCTGTGCTGATGGTTCATCTTTTCAGACCACTGTAGTCTAGTTTCTCCCTTCTCAGGAGTCAGTC
The DNA here is from genome assembly GCA_026283785.1 of Coracopsis vasa. Taxonomy (NCBI): domain Eukaryota; kingdom Metazoa; phylum Chordata; class Aves; order Psittaciformes; family Psittacidae; genus Coracopsis; species Coracopsis vasa. The sequence goes on along the minus strand of JANHGB010040961.1, from coordinate 5,050 downwards.
TTATTGGAGTAGTTATCTTGCCAAAAAAGGTTCCTTTTATCCCCTTGGCAGCAATATGGAGATTGGACTAAATTGCTGGTAGCAGTGCTGAGCTCGCCTGGCAAGGGGCATGCAGGAGGCTGTATCCCAGCAGGGCCAGGCAGTTGTAAAAGGGGGACATCCAGAAATCCAGATGTGGTACAGGACACCTGTGTGGGCAGCCAGGCCCTGGGTGAGTTATGCTGCTGCTCTCTAAACCCTCCTGATACTCAGTGCTTTTGTCAAGCAAACAGAGACCCTCTTCAGCCACCATCAAAGAGCAAACAAAACCCAGGCTGAGGAAGATAAAAGGTGAAATCAACCCTCTTCCCAGCCCTTGCAAAGGCTCATCAGGTACCCCAGCCCCCCTGGGCCTTTCTAGGGAGAGCGAATTGCCACGTACCCGGTTAATCGAATTTTCCTCCCATGCCACCTCACCGCACATGGTGTAAAAGCTATAGCTGGGTTCAGGTGTCACTGGCTCCCCTTCTGTGCTGGCTCCTGTCATTAAACCCCTCCTCAGGGATAAGCAGCATGCCCCAGCCCAAGGCAGGGTATTAAGCATTCCCCCACTTCCCGAAGGGTGAGAAGGCATTAACCATACCTGGAGAGGAGGATATTGCAATTCTGAGCTCTCCGACCATCTATGACTGAAAGCTCCTTGACTTTATGCCGGGAGCTCAAAGTGTCATCGATAGCATCTTCCTTCTACAACAAAGTAAGGAAAAGAAAAGAAAGAAACGCCTGGAGAAAAGCCGTGGAGAAACAAAGACATTTAGTACTCCCAGCACATAGCAGCATGATACACAGCCGGCCCCCATTAATCAGGAGTGTCACCATGGGTTACAGTAAAACCCATCGCCTGTAACTGAAACACAGTAAGTCATTTCATAAACCAGAGCTGGCTTTGAAGCCACTGGTTAGAAATGTAAATATTTTCTCAGACAGGGAAGATTTAAATATCTGCAAACACACAGGCGCTGCTGAATAAATAAAGCCAGACTTTCTTAGCATAGATATTTGTGATACTTCATTAAACCCTTGCATGAAATATTTCATTACAGGCTGCTGCACGCACTCAGTATCACTCTCATTCTCCACCCCTGCTCCAAACATCTGCAATCACCCTTCACGCATCAGTCCTCTCAAGCAAGCTAACCAGTGCAAGCTACCAGACTTGCAAATGGACCCTGCAGCATTTGCTGCTCTTTGAGTGAAATTCTCCCAAAATAAGGGATTTGAAAGCAGGAATTGGTGTGGCACAAACACCTACATCTCCTAAGCAGCTTAAATATGTTTCCTTCAAACCAGTAACAATACATCAATTGTTGTTTGTGGGTGAATGGACAGATCTACATAACACCAGTTTTGCAGGGTTGCCCGAAGGGTTCATATTGCCCCCAGTCTTAATTTACCATATCACATGTTTCAAGAAGGTTAATCAATTAAAAGACAGCTATTTAATCCTTCTGGGTGGAACATAACCGGGATCTGCAAGGTCCCACATGCTACAGATCCACACTACATGTCTGTAACCATAGCAGACCTGGCATGCAGCCACTGCACAGGTTGACAGTGAGCACAGAAGTTTCCATTTTTCACTCTTTTTCTTGTTTGAATGAAAAACAAAACAAACAAACAAACAAAAACCCAACAACCCCTCTAGGAGAAGCAGGAAGCTGCTGGGACAAGCAGCACAGAGCAAAGGCAGTGGCAGGTGAGCCCCAAGTCACCTACCACCAGATGCCCCTCTTGTATGCCTTGCCTGCTCTGTGATGAAACAGAGCTTCAACCATAGGCATGACTTATTTCCATCTTTTAAATAGCAGAAATGCCCAGCGGAAAGAGCTTCTCTGTGTTAAGCTGCATCTGAAAAGTCAAGCCCTGGACTTAGATGTTGCCTTTGGTATCAGTCCAGCAGAGAGGGAAACCTCTTACTTACCAGCCTCCCCAGCATCAATTTTCAAGCTGCTACTCCTGGTCATCTTTGTACCTCTCTGATTTAACTCCCACTTTGCAGCATGTTAACCCTCCACAGCAGCACATGTTCCCCACATGCCCAGCCCCGTGCTCTCCCTGCCCTCACCACTCATGGGTGCCAAGCTCCTGAGGATGCTTGCTTACCTGTCTGGAGTTACCATTCACAAAGAAGTCCTACAGCCATAGCAGAAGCATGGAAAAAGGCAGTAAAAACACATGCAGTTCAGTGATCTCAGCAAAACCAAAAGGAACTGAATCACAGACAAGGGGAGGGTGCAACATGGTGGGGCTTGGCAGCATGGGGAGGCAGTCAGGGTCTACCAGCACCAAGATAGGAGAGATGCACGTGAAAATGAGGTGAGGATTAAAAGATGCACAGAAGGGGAGGGCTGATGGAAGAGGCAGAGGTGGCTCCCTGAAGGTATCAGGTCAAGGTGCTGGTGCGCAAGGAGTTGAGGAGGGGACATGGGATGAGGTGGGAAGACGCTGGCGAAGCCCTGCAACCACTCTGTGCAAGAGTCAGCAAGTGCTGGCCCAAAGGCACAGCACTGCTCAGCCTGCCGTGCTGGGGAAGAAAATCGCTGGATTTTGCAAATCTGGAGGACTGAAATGCCAACGTGACTGCCAGGAAAAACAGGGCTTTCAAGTGGAAATTACAAGAGGTTCATCCCGGAGCAAATGTGGCCGCAGCAAAACTTTACCATTTGCCATGGCAACAAGTTTCCCCTTGACTTCTCCTCTGACAGGGACAACCACCCTTCTCCAGGGCTTGGCAGCCTGGCCAAATGCCACCCTGATGGCCCACTGACACTGCACTTTTCCAAAGACCTGGTTCTCCTGCTGGGCTCCCCCCCTAGACTGGAAGCACGTGCAGCAAACCCGGCACCACACACACGTGCATGCACACACAACGGTTTTCCTTCCTCATTCCCTGGGCTGCATCTTTTTTTATGTGTGTGTTTGGCTCAAGAGACAACCCAGCACCTCTGTGATGGGGAGGGAGGTTTCAAAGGTGCAAAAATGGTTCATTTTATTTATTTATTTGTTTTTAACAGAAGGCAGGCAATGACCAGAGGTGGGTCCAAATGCACTTGGTTTACAAGAGTGCTTCCCTCCAGCCCTCAAACCAGCCTCATCTTTGCACCTTTCCCTTGCACAAACCATGATCCAGCCTCTGCTGCAGGATAATGTTGTAAGAAGGAGTGGAGTAAACTTTAAATCTGCTGTCACATTTCCTACAAGCGTTCCCCACCCCTGTTGTCCCCGGCCCCTGTGCAGGTCAATCTCGCTTGCACAGAGGAGCTCAAGGCTTTTCTTCTTTCATCCTTTTTTGGGAGACAAATTCTTTCCCAGCTCACTGCTAAGCCCCTGCTTCATCAACACATATGTTTTCCACTTGGCCCTGGCTCTTTTACATCACTCACTGTTGCAGGACCTGCCAGGACTGCCCTGGCTGTGTCATTGCCACTTATCAGCATTGTTCCCAGCCTCTTCCCCCTTTTCAGGCTCTCAAAACATCTCTGACAGAGGTGCAGTCTCCTGTGTAGCACATGTAAACCCTGACAGTCCTAGACTTGCTTTTCTCCATCACCACATGCACATCCTTTAAACAGCTAACCCCAGTTCTGCTGGGTCCACACACCACAGCCTGAAACTCAGACTTCCTGTTGGTTTTTTTGTTATATCTAGCAAGATTGGTAAATGTTGGTATTATGTACAGCTGTGGGGCTGAGCCCTTCTCTTGGGACCACCACATTTGCAGAGCCTCAGCAGGCAGGATGGGGAGGATACAGGCTCTTCTGGCAGCTCAGGGCAAGTACCAGTGCTTTGTCCAGCACGGGGCAGGGATGCTCCCAGACTGAGCCCCAGGAAGCCCTGAGGGCTCCTGTTTTCCGTATGTGGAAAGGGCCTTTCCTGAGAGCTCCAGAGCTCACTTCATAGCCTGTGTTTACACCCCAGCCTGTGGCATGGGAAAAGCATTTAAAGAGATGCTTAAAATTAAGTGCATCATTAAGTCTCACATCTGTGCACTACTTAGGGATTCCCAAGCACTGTGGCAATAAAACCTGCCAAATCCCATCAACAGCAGCTCCATAAGAGCCACTGGTGGGGTGCTCAGAGAGCTCTCTGCACCACACATGCCTCTACTTGCTGTCCTCAAACCTTGCTGAGGTACAGGCACAGTGATGTACCACTCAGCCATGCAGTTTCAGAGCCCTAGTTTGTTCAGGGCACGGATAGACAGACAGCACCCAATGCCCTAGGTCCTGTGGACGTTGTGTCTCAAGACAAGTGGGAGGTGCAATCACTGAGCAAGTGATTTTTGGCCATGCACTCAAGACAGGGAGCAGGGAGGAGAAATTCCTGCTCCTCCCCTGCTTATTCTGGACAGACACCAGCTTTCACTAGAGCTCCAAAATGCTTCAAGTTAATAACACATTAGTTCATTGTCCTTCCCTGAAAGGACAGGCTATTCACATGGAACTCCTCCAGCCCCCCACTGAGTGCGAAGTGCCCTATGGTGTGCATGTGTTATCTTAAGAAGCACATCTAACCCCGCATGCTGGTGTGTGCACGGCAACTGAACGAAGAGCCATGCTGCTGGCAACACCAGGGCACACAGCCAGGCACCCTCTACCCATGCTGGGACTGCAACTGGGGGCACCTGGGAACCTGCAGGGGAGCAATCCCATGCCCTCAGGTCCAGGGGAAAGTATCCCATCACCTCGATTCACACAAAACTGTGCTACCCATGAAGCCTGCGTGAGCCAAAAGGAACTTGTGCATCATACTCCCAAGGGTGGCTTCAGCCCTGGCAGCATCTCATAGGTGGGATTTTACCTCCTCTTTCCCAGTTTCCCTTCCAGATGCTCTCTCAGCATCTTCTGCCTGTCCCACCCCAGTCCCTGCCTCCCTTGTTCAATTCCTCTTCAGTCCTCATGCCATAGAATCATAGAATAGTTAGGGTTGGAAAAGACCTTAAGATCATCTAGTTCCAAGCCCCCTGCCACGGGCAGGGACACCTCACACTAAACCATGTCACCCAAGGCTC
>JANHGB010040960.1:16240-26931 GCA_026283785.1 Coracopsis vasa | reverse complement strand
TCCAACAGTTCCATGTCCTTTTTATGTTGAGGACACCAGAACTGTACACAATACTCCAAGTGAGGTCTCATGAGAGCTTAATTTGGTTGGTCAATTTTAGCATGTGTCATGTGAAAAAAAGAATATTTGATCGCATTGCCAAAAAATGTGTTGTAATACAAATGTGTCCAGAAGCTTAATTTGAGCATTTTCTTTTCATTTTAATGTTCAATTAGTTTAGGGTTTTGAGCATGAGAGAGTGAACCTTTTGATTTTATTTATAGTTTAGTAGTGCCCAAAGTGCATTGGAGGCCATAAAAACACAGCAGGATGCAAACATTTATTTTAAGCTATCTTGCTTTTAGAACTTTACAGAGCACACAGAAATTGTGGGTTGTCTTTTTTCATTGCGGAATAATAGGAGCATCTGTAGAGCTGTAATGAATCATCTTGAAACTGGACAACAGCATGGATTTCATTATAGAAAAAACCTCAGAGACATATTTTTATAGCTTAGAGGACGATCTGAAGTGGCCCAGAGACAACATTTATATAGACTCTATTATCCTCCAGACTTGAGCTAAAAGCTCCGTAAGAAGCAAAGTTATTTAAAATAATTTGATTTTTAAGTTATGTCTATAAACTGTAACTTCTTCATAGGCAGTGGCAAAGTGACAAGTCGTACGATTAGCACTCTCATCGCTAAGTATTTTGTAAAATGAGATAGCTCCTCATTTTAATACCAGCACTTCAGTGCATCTGTTACAACTAAACCCTAGGGTGAAAAATAAATACCCACCAGCTTTGAAGTGATTGATTTATTAATTTCCTGGGAATCGGGATAATGGACGTAGAGTAACTGTTTTCCAAATCTGAAATAAGTGTTTTCTAAAAAGATAAATTTTTAACTGCTAAAATCATATGTATAGATACTATGAAAACAAATCTTGAGACATTTGCGGCTTGTAAGGAGCAATCGATTGACTGCTACAGAAGTAACAGCAGCAGAGGTATATGAAGCCTCCTTATGAAGGATTCCTTACACATTCTTAGGGGTTTTTTAACAATCCTTTGGGATTCTCTCTCTTCAGATCATCTTTTCTATTAAGTTCTGCCAGAGGGTTCAGGCTTCAGAGAACCGGCGTTGCCATCTGGGTCTGCAGGATTCTTTCCCACGAAAGGCATTTGAAGGATGTGATTGCCAGCAGTAGCGAGAAATTTGCTGTCTCTGATCAAAGCTGTTTCTTGAGGCCAGGCACGGTTTGCTGACCTACTTTGGACAAGGATTTATTCTGACGTCCCAGGCTACAGCCCGCCCCGTGAGGCTGCCAGGAGAGCCCAACATGCAGCTGCTGATGGGACAGTGATTAATTTGATTGTCACCAGCACAGATCTGAACGTCAGGCTTGTTCAGGAGGCACATAAAAGGAAACTCCATGCAGTCACTTGGGCTTTGCTGCTACGAGAGCGAGGGAAGCAGAAAAACAAGCCCCAGCACTATTTAAGACTTCAGCTAGCTGAGCCCCTCCAGCACAGCAGTGTTGTTTGTATTGGTGTGTTGTCACTGGATGAGTGTGGCATGGTACAACTGGCCTAGGAAGGATCACTGATAATACGTGGCTGGTCCTTCAGTGGGTGTGAAGCCATCATATCTCACCCAGACCACCTAAAAGACAGTGGGGTCAACAGCAGGAGTATGTCATGGAGGTGTCCTTCTGCCCCACCAGTCAACCAGCTTGTTCTTCAAACCACTTTGACTATTTACACTGGTAGACACCATGAAGAGCCACATGGCAAAACCAGCAGCTTGCAAAGTGGGACTCTTCAGATGATGATGAGCTATTCTCTGTGCACATCAGTCAGATCCCATGGCCTAGGCAAGAAATCCTGTGGGTCAAATGGTCAGTCACTGTCAACTGCAAGTAATTTCCTTTACTATCTGCAGAGGCATGCAGGTGAAATTATTGCAAGACTGCAATTACTTTGTGGCAACCACAATGACAGTACAAGGGATATTGCTATAATTTGAAATGGCTTATACAGACATCTAAGATATTGCATCACAGGACCTGATTCCTTATTATCTTGCTCCTTTTGTCACCATTTCAAGCTGCTCCAAAGAGACAGTGCAATGGTGCAAAGTCATCTCTCAAACTAATTTGGAGTAATGTTTACTCTTGTTTTGCACATCATTGCTCAAACTGGAACATGATGGAGACACTTTGCCACCACTTTGTGCCATCCAACTTTGTAGCACAAGGCTGCTTGTCCCCAGACATATCTGAAGGGGTGTGCTGGTTTGGGTTGAGATAGAGTTAATTTTCTTCACAATAGCTAGTGTAGGGTTATGTCTGGGATTTATGCTGGAAACAGTGTTGATAGCATAGGGATATTGTAGTTACTGCTGGGCAGTGCTTACACAGATCAAGGCCTTTTCTGCTCCTCACACCACCCCACCAGTAAGCAGGCTGGGGGTGCACAAGAACCTGGGAGGGGGCACAGCAGGCATACCTGACCCCAGCTGACCGAAGGGATACCCCACACCATATGACATTGTGCTCAGCATATTAAGCTGGCAGAAGAAGAAGGAAAAATGGATGTTTGGAGTGATGGCATTTGTCTTCCCAAGTAAAAATGCGATGTAGCCCTACTTTCCTCAGGATGGCTGAACACCTGCCTGTCAGTGGGAAGTGGTGAATGAATTCCTTGTTTTGCTTTGCTTGCACGCGCAGCTTTTGCTTTACCTGTTAAACTGTCTTTATCTGAATCCTCAGGTTTTCCCACTTTTATCTTCCAATTCTCTCCCCCATCCCAATGGGAGACAGTTGAGTGAGTGGCTGCGTGGTGCTTTGCTGCCAGCTGGGGTTAAACCATGATAAAGAGGTGTCATGCAGGAAGTAAGACAAGGTTTCAAGACCTTACACTGAGGAATGAAAGACTCCTGAAACTATGCCAATCCAAATCCCAAGATGATACAGTCACATGTGCAGTAAATGCTCCTCCTAGCAAACAATCATGCAACATTATCCATGTTTTCAACTGAAGTTTTAAAAACAGCTGAGTACTGAAGTGTTCAGGATAAAATGTTCATCAATGGCACCTACTTGGAATGCTCACCTGAGCAAAGGTGAGAGCCTAGCCCTTTGGATAGAACCTAGTCTGTGGCAGACTTTTATGCCAGAGGGTGTATTCAAGACAAAACTTGGAAATAGTGCAAGAAGTTGTGAAAGTGATAATGAATTACACATTTTTATAACAAATATAGAAGAAATATTTTTGCCAGAGATTATTTCAGCCAACAGGGAAAAAAAAATGAAGAAATAATATCATGTTTTAATGAAAACACCTGAAAGGAGGAAACATGAAACCTTGTCTAATCTAGCCTAATTTGTTAAAGACTGAGATTAATTTCAAGTGCACAAATATATATGTCCCTATGATAGAGCTAGTCAATATCATTTATCTTTTTTCTTGTACCTCTGAATGGGAATTGTCTGCAACTGTTTGCAGGCAAGAAGAGATTGATTGTTTACCTCACCGGTTCAGAAGAGAATCTGGCTTCCTCTTGAAATTCAAAAGGAAAAATATAATGCTGCTCTTGGCAAATTATTGTCAGAAATCAAAAATTATTTTCCAAGTAGTGATTTTCAGAATTCTTTTCATTGAAAATCTTGGGTTTCTGAAAAAGTAGTGCTTCTACAAGCAATGATGTCTTGAACAAAGACTCTTTAACAGTGAAGAACAGTAAGTACTCCAACTATTTATTCTATTAGAAAGAATATGGAATTTATAGAAGCTTCATCTCCCCGGCTGGCACAGTTTCTTACTACAAATTAATTTTCTACCAAAAATGGTTTGTTTTTATTTGATGATCCAAAGCAGTGCCTTTGATAGAACAGTAAAAGAATTTAATCATTTATTTATTAAAGTAACCCACAATTTGGAAGAGGAAAAAGAAGTAGACATCCTTGTGATATTTCGAAGATGAAGTATATTGTTATAATAACCAGATACTTGGAGCTTGCTCAAGTTAATACCATTTAAACATTAAGATCTAATTAAATATTTTAATTTGAAAGAAAATCTGTTGGCTGTTTTCCCAAAAGTATGTAAGGCTGCTATGGACAAACCAGGTAGAGGGAATCCTTCCAAGATTTTTTCCTTACAACAGTATCATCTGGGGAATGCAAACCTAGATGTAGGAAAATATTCACAGCTCAAAGTTACAGTCAGTGTCCAGTAATATATAACCATAAATATGGTATTAGATACAAGCTGAAAGGTGTGCATTACCTCCCTCCTTTTATTTATTTATGCACGTGGTGTTATGTTTGCATTCTGTCCAGTGGATTTTGGTAGTGACGCAATGTGGACTCTCTCCAAAGTCTGAACACCTCCCTAACACCAATAAACAGGCTTACATTTTCCTACAGTCTGGTATCCTCCACAAAACACTCATTGAACATGACTTGCCTCAAATTAACATGTCACTCTGAATCACAGCCTCACAGTATGAAGCCAATAAGCTCAGGTTTTATGGAGCTGAAGCCATCCCACAGACAACACTGAGGTTTGGCCAACACAAAAAGTAAAAGTGGTCAAGGAAGGCTAGTGGTGGACTTTATTATTTCACATTACTGCCATCTTCTGTAACACAAGAATCAAAAACCAAAAACAAAACTCTGTGAGTGGACTGCTAATTCCCAGAATATTGATAAGGGTCCTGTGATCCAAACTGAGCACTTGCACCAGGATTCAGTAGTTACATGAGAAATAAAAAACACTTGGCGTAACTAAACCAAAGCTCTGTTTCTAACTCTACCCTGTTTTTCAGATTAAGCTCTTGCTTGCTTTTCACATGTTCCAGTATCTTTCCTTGTACTATGCCTGTTAATTATTTATACATCTTGTATATTTTCTCTGTCTACTAAATCGGTTTTCAAGCACAATGCAAACTTCCAAAGTCATTAGACGTTTCAGTCTGCATAGAGAGACATAAACAAAGGGAACACCAATACACAGTTGAAAGACAAGGCAGGATATTCATGTATCCTGGTAACACCCAAAAAAGACATATGAGGTTCAATGGGCTCATTACACTGGACATTAAGCAAATGAAAATGAGATAAACTACTTCCCAAAAGGTTTGCAATCTCAGATATCTGAGGGTTGGAATGAACCGATAAGCCTATGCCCATTTCTCTTCAGTCTTAAAACAATTTGGCTATGATCTACTTTTTGCTCTGCTTTCAAGAGATTAGAATCACAGAGAAATGGAGCAGATATTTAATTAAACTATTTCCTTTTTTATGTCATTTTCTGTTCTTAACCTCCCTCTGTATCTGCCTTCACTGCGTAATATTTTAATCTTCATTCTCCTATGTACTTCCTCCTTTCTGGCACGTGAAGTTCCTTTCATGCAGGCTCCATCCCTCCATTCTATGGTATCTTTCTAATTCTTTCCTCAATACAGTTAAGCTAATGAGAGTTTAACTGCACTTTATGGAATGATCTGTTTCACAAGTAGTGTTTTGTCTTCAACTATAGGTATTTCAATAATGACCAGGTAAGCGCTCAGTAAACAGAAGTTCCACATCGGTGACAGATGTTCCAAGCACCTACAAGCAGGTTTTTGCTGTCTGGGAAATACTCCTATGTTTGAAACCCCTAAGGTTACAGTAAAAATTGCCAGATCAAGCAAAATTAAATGCAAGTTCTGTGCACGTTTGTTGTTAAAACAAGGGTTGAATTTTTTAGCCCAGCCTCAAAAGATTTCCTGCAATAATGGCACACTATTGCTCTATGGAAAGTTTACAGAGCCATTATTTTCTTGGTCTTTTTCTAAATACATCACAAAACAAAAATACTCCACAAATTACCCTCTTCCAGCATGTTCTTCACAAAGCCAATTCACCTGGAGTGTTCAAATTGCTGTCAATAGGAAGTGATGACGGTGAACTGCAAAACTCCAAGGAACTATAACCATCAACTATAACTAGATAAGAGCTTCTTTTAGTGGGTAGACGCAACTGAGGAACTGTAGTAGCAGTCTGTAATAACTGTCACTTCTGATCACCATGGGAACCAAACAGAGGTCTACTTTGCAGAAAACAGATCAGCAGTGACTCACTGACTGCTTGGGAAGCATGATTATTGAGAATCACTAGACTTGTGTGGGTGACAAGGAACAATACGCTAGTGATGCCATTTCAACCATAGTCCAATACAGCAGACTCCTCTGCTAGACATGCAGGATGAAATCAAGCAAATTAGTACTTTGCCTTTGTTTTCATTAGAGACAAATTTCACCTTTAGGTTTTTTCTGCAGCTTCAGCCTTGTGTAGATTCTTTGCTGTAAGAGGATTTCACTTTTATTGAATAAAGTCATAACTGGGCTTAAACTGGGCTTTACCAGTTCTTCTGCAACCCTCTTAGTGAGAGATTTAACCCTTGAGTGACACAGACATTTAAAGCTATGTCACTTCCTCTAAGCTACACTGTGATGTGGATGGCACAAACAAGATGAGCAGTATCTTTCTCTGGACTACCCAGATACTGAGAAGTCAAGTCCTTAAGCTCCAGGTTCTACATTAAGAAGAAAGCAAAATAAATGCACTGTCTCATCAGTGTAAACAAAGGATCAGTTGTCTTCAAGGTGAAATAGTTTGTACTACTAGACCAAAATTTGCAATCCAACAAGATAATTGGATTGTTTTTCAACTAATCACAAACTGTAGTTTCAATCCTATGCTTATGATACTCCAGAATTCTTCAAGATTCAGTTGCCCATGTTACATGAATTCAAGCATAATATTTCAAGGTTGTCAAGGGATCTCAAATTGGAGAGTCTGAGATTATAAATCCTGAATCCACTGTCTTTGCTGAACTATTTCCACTGGCTCAACAGCTCTGGCTGGAGAAAGAGCTACAACTGCAAAGGAACTGGTATTACAGCCCAAACATTTAAATGTTTCTTCTTTACAAATGGTAATTCAAGATATTTTGACAAACCCAAACTATATTCCTTAAAAATAATTCTGCCATTCGATGTCTCCTTGTGTTCTATTCTCAATTGTCACACTGAACCATCATTTGAGTGCCTAAATATTCTCCAAGGATGCCATCAAATGCACAGCTGGCAGCTGGCATATAGGGTTTCTTTTGTGTTCCCCCTCCTAACAGAAATATCCATAGATTGTAAGCTCTGAAAGAGCAGATATACTTACTTGTCCATGAAATGCCATGTGCTTTTATTAACAAAGGCTTAAGAAATTCTGCTCAGCACAGAGGAATTTTGATGAGCAGAAAATCAGTTCCTTAAGTAGAATTTGGCCAGGACAGAATATAGCATCCTGTCATGCTGTTTCTAGATCTGTGGGTCCTTGGGAATACAACAGACAAGAGCCTCCTAATCCAAGACAAAGGCATGGCCTTAGCTCTTCAGTTTGATGGGTACAGGCCCACGTGGCATAGACGAATGTATTATCTATTGCAGAGACTCCAGTCCATAATACTGAAACAGTTGTCAGTTGATCAGTAAGCTTTTGAGATGAAAAGATGCGGAGGAACAAAAATATTAAGAAACCACCATACCTCCCACACATTCAGAGGATGAGTCATTAAGAGGCCAATTCCGCAAACTGCTCCACACTTCTCTGCAGCTCTGCACAGGAAACATGAAGCAGCAACGTAAACCAAGAAAAAGTACCTTTTGCAACTGTCCCACCACCAACTGCTAGGAGCTATTTCTCTTTCTTTCCTCAGCCCACACATGAGGGTTCAGATGTCAGCAGCAGAACAAGTGATGCTCAAATTTAGGCCTGTCCACCTTTTTGATTATTATTCTCAGCAACTGAAGGATACAAGGGGACAAATAACTGGGAAGATTACTGGCATCTTGTTGCTGGCTCTTCGTTTTGTTTTGTTGTTGGCTCTTTGTTTTGTTGTTGGCTAGCTGAACTATGATGTATCCTAGGTGGGTTTTCTGCTTTGGGAAAGGCAATTGTGATCAGGTCAGGCACGGACCTAATTGCTTTGTACTAAATAAACTTGCGCCGTGCAAACCATTTAGACCAGATGAAGAACATGTGATGTGGAAGCTATACTGTTATGCTATGGTAAGCAGGTGGGAAGCAAACCTCCATGTTTATTACTCAGCTCTATTTGAGTTCTCATCCGCTTGCCTTACAAGAACAAGACTCAACAGATGTAATCAACAGAAATTAATTCACACTGAGACATTCTAACAACACGTCTTAATCTTCAGTCTGATTTCATCTTGGTTCACTTTTGAAGGGGTCAAGAAAGAGATGCACATTTGTCTTCAGGAGCTGGAAGCCTGAAAGAGCTGATAACCCAAGCAGCATATTTCTAGAGAATAGCAGTAAATGTCACAAATACTTAAAAGAGGACAAACAAGAAATATTTTTAAATACTTCTTTTTACAGGCCTCACACCAAACAAACTACCACTTAGTTTAAAGCCAGAGCTGCAAGTTACTGAAAACCATAGTCAATGGTTGTTCATTGGTCTTAATTGATGTCAGTTAAATGGGCAGGAATGTCACAGTTCACAATGTTTCACTTTTTCGTGTCCAGTTTTTCTGTTTTGCTTTTTTCCTTTAGAGTGTTTATTAATCTGCAGTAATAAATTAATGTAGTGTGGATTGGCTCTTTTTGTTTATTTGTTTGTTTAAAGTGTATGGCATATCATGTCCTATTAACAAAAGTTTGACTAAAGAATTATGGAAAAGGCTTTAATAATTTAAATACTTGTTCAGCCATATGGAAATGTACAATCTGATTTATGTTCTGTGGGAAGCCAACAGTTGCTATAAACTTGACGAATTTTGAAACCTTACATACGTTATTAAATACAACAGTTTGCTAAAGTAATACTAACACTCATTCTGTTACAATTTGTCATACTTTAGATGCTTAGAGATGAGTCAGGGACACAAAACTCTAATAGTGATCAAAATTCCTCTACAGTTGAGGAGGATGCGGCACTGGAATTTAGTGCTGCTGTCTCTAAAAATACAATCACTTCATCCTTATGTGAGGAAATGTCATTAAAATATTACACAGAAGACGTAACATAATAGCTTGGTTCATTAGTATTTTTTTTTCATGTAATGCTTTATAAAAGAGATAAAGTGAAAAAAAAACCCAGACATGTATATATTATGATGAAGTACATTGTTCTTATTTAAATAAATTTACTTGAGGAATATCTTCTTAAGATGTGAAAATTAACCACTAGTATTTGTCTCACTGTATAAAAGTGACAGTAGTAATTATAAAGAACCTGATGGTCCTATGATTATTTTCTCCTATTCCTAAGTTTTCACAGCAAAAATATTAAAATTTGCAATATTACCAAAAAGATGCAAACCTGTCAAATATATTACTCTGAAGTAAATTAACAATTAATTTAATAGCTCTTATGGTAGGTTCCTATAAGTGGACGGTAGTAATGGTTTTCTATATAAAATCTATCAAAAATTGTTGGAGAAAATATACGAAGCGTAGCTGACAGCTGATGCAATCTGCAATATGGCCACAGAGAAGTAAGTTGCAGATCATCAAAGTTAGCTCTTGTGCAGAAACATCCACCATGAGTTCACTAATTTCATTTTTCACTGGAGAAGAGCAGGATGTTTCCATAATGCAACCATCATAGGAAACTGATTCAACGCTGTACTTTAACCTTTACCCGTAGTTGGAACTTGCAAGAGTTTAGATTTTTTGGTGCTGTGGTCGCTCTTGCTCTCCAGAAGGCTACGTAAATATAAAAATCTTCACCACAAAGACAGCTCTCCCTAAAGCACTGGCAACTTGTCTTAGTAGAAGACTGTTCAAAACAAAAGAAAGGGACAAATTTAGATAGTCTGGTAAAACCACATTGGTAAAGCAATACAGTAACACTACACAAAACAGAGAACTAGGTTGTCATTAGAAGCTGAGATATTTGTAGCCTATGACTTGCAGACACACATGCACATAAACTTGTGGAGTTCAGAGGACCCTTTGCAGATCTAAAGGTGTTCATCTGTGTCTTTTTTAGCCTGAGCCAGTAGGCAAGCTCTTGCACCAGTGAAGGTAAAGTGCACTTTCAACAATGCTGAATAGCACAAAATATCAAGAGACTGATTCTACCCAACCTCAGGCATTTAGCTAAAGCACCTAGACAAGGACCTAATTAACCTAGGCTCTGTACATCAACCACAGATGGAAAGCTGCAGCTTCAAGAAGATGCTTCACTGTTGCCCGGGTAAAGGGTGATAGTATTCCTAGCTCAGATATCTCAGCCAGGTTACTGAAATTAGGGGTGATAACCAGCTGATGGTCTCCCTGCAGAAGAGTGCTCCTAGCAAAATCCATAGAGCTTTAACCATTCACATTATTAAAGATAATCAATATATGTGTGTTCTGCTCTAGCAGGCCTGTTTCCAGCACTGGGACCGGCCAGAACTGTTTCTGGCTCTTCACCTAAATTAGAATCATAGAATGATAGAAGAGTTAGGGTTGGAAAGGACCTTAACATCATCTAGTTCCAACCCCCCTACCATGGGCAGGGACACCTCACACTAAACCGTGTCACCCAAGGCTCTGTCCAACCTGGCCTTGAACACCCCCAGGGATGGAGCATTCACAACTTCCTTGGGCAACCCATTCCAGTGCCTCACCACCCTCACAGTAAAGAACTTCTTC
>JANHGB010040960.1:0-16140 GCA_026283785.1 Coracopsis vasa | reverse complement strand
ATCAACCGAACCACACAGCTTGGTGTCATCGGCAAACTTGCTGAGGGCGCACTCAATCCCACTGTCCATGTCACCGAAAAATTAGGAAAGCATTCTGCTGTCTATGGAAATCATTGGCAGTTTTGTAATTTCCCTCTCCCCACTGGCTGGGCATTAGAACAGTTCCCTTTTGAAATCTGTCAGTGTTTATTTAGGTCAAATTCTGAATGGAAACTTAGATTGTTTAATTTTTCTTCAGACACAAACTTGTAAACGACTTGGTTTTTTTAGTCAATTAGTTGACACTCTTAAGTCAGGAAGAGAGCCTATAAATTTTCACTGCCTTATTCTGGCCAGTGAAAGCCAGGAGAACAAAGCCTCACAGATTCTCCCATAGCAAGAGGAAAGCTCCAGTACATTACTTAGTGGGTGCCTCCCTTTGGTCCTCAAGGTCCTCCACAAAATGGAGATGTTCTCTAACTGTAAGCTACTTGTTCCTGGGAAAAGCTTTGTGTCTACAGATGCTGGTCTATGCACTGCTGATGCACCTCAGCTTTCATGGGAGGTCTTAGTGCTGCTGCAGGATTAGCTGTGGTGTGGTTGGAGGTGAATACAAGGACATTTGATTTTTAATCATTCCCAGAGTAATACAGAGTTCCCTTGCCTCTTACTTCTCAACAATAAGCCGACTTTACCTACTTTCCAGTTTATGTCTGTACAACTGAGAACCTGACCCCTGGGTCCAGCCTTTAGAAGAGCTACACTGCAGCTGCAGAAGTAACTGGATGATTCCAAACCATCTAAGAGCAGCACAGGGAGCACTGCCACCTTATTTCCATTCAACAAATGCATGCCAAGCACATAACATTAATGAAGACATACTGTACCTCCGGCTGTCTGCATCTTGATGTGTTTATTTCCTTCTAATCTTAATTAAAATACAAAAGATAAAGGTGGTTAAAACATTGTAACGTATCATTAATTTAGAGCACTATTTCAAAGAAATCCATGCAACAAAGGTACTAATGCTCCAAAAGCAGCCACTATTATTTTGGTAAATATTATTATTGCTCTTCATTTTTTTGTTTTGCAGCAAATTTTGGAAGCACCACACAGTAACTCATCTCTGTGCTGTATGTATGTGACAACAGCATTTTGCTGTATTAAATCTAAACAATATTACATGACTTCATAATTATACATTTATGACTTGTGTATTAAGTACCTATAATCCTAATGATTTTTCGCACTGTTTGGAAATATCACATGGAAAAGAAACAGTTTCCACTGGGTTTCTTATAAGAACAGAAATAAATCTGAAAGCAAGCACTTACTAACTGTTATTACTGGAATTCACCACAATGCAAGTAAACACCTTCAAAACTAAAAATAGCACGATGGCTCTGCAAGTGCATCTAGCACAGCCTCTTAGTCCTAACAGGATTTCGTTTTCTTTGAATTCACAAAGCACTCAGAGCCTGGAGAAGCTGTTCAGAAGACAATGTACCACATTGTCAGCATCTGTTCTAGGATCCTTCTGCAAAAGTGTGTTAGATTTTAAATAAACGGGCACAATCACTTTAACGGTTATAAATAGCCCCGCTGCCTAAAGAGGCTCCAAGGCTAGCCAGTCTGTCTGAAATAATAATTGATTTTTAAAGGAAATACATCCTATTCGGTTAAAATTACACTGAGAAAGCAGGAGAAATGCAATACACAACCTGTCAATACCTTTCGGTGCAGCTTTCGTCTGACTGGAAACCATGGCAGCCGCATCTGATGGCAGGCCAACATACACACCACCGTAGTTCCTGATTTAAGGAAACATAGAGACATCAGAGCTTAACTGTACAATGTCAATATCTCACAGCAGCATTACAAAGACCATGGATGGTCAGAGAGGGCACCTCTGTACGAGTATCCACAGAGGAGCCCTCCTTTCCCATCACTACGGGGAAAGTGCCACTAAGGTCCATGTGCTTGATAATATGGTGCCAGGCAAAACAACCTTGAGGCTAGATGTTACTCTTAAGGGAGGACCAAAGTGTGTGAAAGGAGCTATTTTTCACTCAATTTCTTCATATTTTTCATTAAATCCCATTAAAACTATCTTGATTTAGTCAATTTAGTCAATAAACCCCACCTGCCCAGCTTCTTCTAGGCACCAAATATATCCAACTGATGAGAGCCAAGCTGATAGCAATGTTTGACACCGCAACCACTGAAGCACCTCACTTCAAACAATGCACACCAGTTAAGCAGCTTTGACCTCTCCTCATTAATAAATAGGACTTGCATCCCTATGTTTAAGGCCCTTCATGGCCTTGCAGAGCACGGTTTCTGGCCCCGAGGCCTGTATGAAAAGCAGGGAGGTGAAAAACTGGGTCCTTAAGAGCCTCTGCCATGTCTGGAGCTACTTGCAGAGACTTCCATTACACTGCTCTGCCCCGTTAGGTGCCACATTATTTACACCTCCTCCAGCCCCTGTGGCTCAGAGTTGTTTGTTTGTTTCTGGTTTGTTTCTGGTTTGGCTGAAGATATACTTCCACACTTCCTTCAATTTCCAGCCCAGTGGAGATCTCCCACAAGTGCTAATGCCTTCCTCTGTGGCAGGGCTGGTGTGAAGGCAGAGATCACTGGCCCTTACTGAGCACATCACCTACAACTGTGAGATAATGTGCTCTTCTTGCTGGAAAGTTCCACCCTCCCCAACTCACTAGCAGGATGGTGGCATCAATACTGGGCTCTGTGTGAGATCACCTCCTCTCTCTTCTTTTTCTCTGCTTGGGTGGTGTTGGTGGGAATTAGGAGAAGGGAAAGAAGGAGGTAGAACTCACTGCAGCCTATTGTAAATAAAGCCAGCCTCGGCAGAGCACCTACCTCCTTTTGTCATCATCTGATACAGATTCTTCTGCTCTGTAACATCAAAAGATATAAAGCACATTAGCAGATTGTTTCTTTCAGGTACTTCATGACCATCTGGCTACATTCAGGAGCAAGGGAACAAGGGGATTATCACTGATCCCAGTTCAGTTCAGGTCATCCACCATTCAATAAAATGCTCACAACAGGCGCAAAAAGAATGACAATTTTCCAGTCTAATGTGCAGAAGAAAGAAAAGGATTGAAACCAGATGCAGTTTACTTTTCATGGCCCCTGCCAGTGATGCCTGAAAGTAGATCTGGGAGCTGAAACAGCTGAATTGACGCTTTTCCTAAGTGAGTCCCCACACTGCCTCACACATGACAGGAACACAAAGATTTTGCACATGACAGGAATGACTCTGAGCTGCTCTTCCACCAAAAGAGGACTGGAAGGGACTGGGTGTCCGTGCTGGCATGGGATTAAGGATGAAGAAAGATAAACTTTCACAGCAGCCATGCCAGAAGATATTACAGAGCCTTTCCATAGAATGAGGTACTGCAATTCCTGAAGCCAGAGTCAATTTGCAAACCAAATAACTGTTACTAATCCTTTACAAATGGGCAATCACTGAGGTTTCACTCCTCCCTACTACTGTCCAGTGTGGCTGAACCAGAGTAGGGGGTAAAATGACCAGTGTCAATGTGAAGGCAAATGTAGTATGGAAAAGATAAAAAATTTATTCTTACTCCCAGAACATATAGTGCCTGTGGTGCAGTCTCTGTTCCCCAGCATCAATCTTCACATAAATCACTCACCCACCTTTGATTAAATATTTGGACTTTGAGCTCCACTTTAGCTGGGTATGGATTGGGGCAGAAGCTGAACTTTAGCTTAGTCTGCAACCTACAAACCTAGCAATATTAACAATTGATAACTTGATTGCTGTTAAATCCACAGACATCCTTTATTCCTTCGCTACAACTGCCCGAGCAAGGGTGCCACACTGCAGCTGCACAGGGAGCCATGAGAGACAGGTGCCTGGGGATGGCTGCAAACAGCAAAGGAGGCACCATGACAGAGGAGGGCCCTGCTGTAGAAATGCTAATGCAGAGGCTGTTCACATAGATACCATCACATGAATATTTCCACTGAAGAACCAACTGCTTTGACTATGGGGGCAACACAGAGATGTTCCCCATCATGAGCTGATTCATGAATTTCTGATCTGCTCCCCAGGCAATAAAACTGAGAGACTTCACACAGCATTAGGGCTAAATCCATACTGTAGCCTTGAGAGGCATTTCTGAACTATGATCTTAAACAATAATATATGACATTTCTTACCATAATTAATTTATTCTAAAAGGTAGATGTGCCTCATGTTTAATCATAAGGGCTGTATGGTATTACTGATCCTCAAAGTCAATGGGATTTTGGCCTGAAGTGCAGAGACCTCATAGCAAGATGCAGCCTCAAATGCAAGAAAACATCCTTTAAGCAGCAGTCAGCACTCTGCTGGGAGGGTAGCAAATGCCTTAAAATACTGCTACATGCTAGAAATCATCTTTCTTATGCTTACCAACTTTCTAAGTGGCAAAACATTACCAACTATCCTTTCTGTGTCACCACAGTGAATAGGGGTACACAGGTCCTTGTGATAGTGGAGGATTAGGGTAAATTTGAGTATGCTGCAATTCTGCTAAATGATATTTAGGCAGGGCATAGCACTGAGTGGGGCAAGGCTTCTGGTCTGCTGCCTTTGCCTAAGTGTTGCCACTCAAGAGAGACTGAGTATAAACTCCTTATTCTCTGGTCCTCCCTGGAGGGTCTGGTGCCATTTCAGAAGGCATTTCCCACCTCTTCTGACCCCACATAGCCTAAGCCTCCTTTCAAATCCTCATGCTTACAGCCAGAAAAATGCAGAAGCAGCTTTCCTTGATGACTGTGAAGCTGCTCTGTCCTAATGTGGGCCAATTCCAGCTGAAGAAAGTGGAAAACCTGTGTGTATCAGTGGGTAGGAAAAAGCCTGTATTTTTAGCAGAAAAAAAATGACCACACTTTAAGAATAGGATTTTGGGTGCCAAAAGATCACAACAATCATTTCTGCTGAACCAACTGAATGTGTCACAGGACTGATTTTCTCATACAACTGGAAACATTTTCTATAACCCAGATTAACCATTATCCAGATAAAAGAATCCTTTAAAAGCACTGGCAACTGCATACACAGCACAAAGCCTTTAAAAACGAGTTGTAAGAACAATAATCAATATTGTCCAACAAGAAATTAATGTCAATGTTTTGTTAAAAAAGACTCTACTAGGCAACAGGGCTATTTTCTTCTGTTCTAGAAATGTTTTGTAATGGGGCATCACTGGACTATTACTGTCATTCTCTCACCAAAACAAATTATCTAAGTCTATGATTAAGCAGACTGGAGGTTTATTTAAACATTCTGCTTTCTTCCTTTCCTCTGAATAGCTACAAATCAAAGTCCAATTTTGCAATACCTTTTCCCTTAAATGTGCATCAACATATATAATCTGGGATTGTACAGGCCACAGCTTTTGGGCTGGGTGATGACTGGGTGCAATCTGTTGTACTCCTGCAAGAAAATAGGAGGTAAGTAGAAACAGGAGGAACATGGAAGCGTGCAGTGGCTGGTACACACATTCTACCCCTTTCTGGGGACTCTTTTCTATGCAGCAAGGGGTATGTTTATGCACTTTGCTTATTCACACACCCCTTCCCTTTACACACGGTAGCTTAAGGCCCCATTTTGGAAGGTGCTACTAATTTCACGTGTTGAAATGTGCAGGTGCTGGGTGAACATGGATGACTCCAGGGAGCAGAGCTATAACAGCAACACTCGACTGCATGGAAACAAGAATGCAAAGAAGTTTCCTTGGTTTCGGCAGTGCTCCCATTGCCATATCTTCCAGACTCACAGAAGGGGTATGGAGATAGGGGAGTCCAGCACATCCTTTCTCTCTAACTCCAATGTGTCTCTAGCTTCTTCTCATGTCAGGGATAAAGGAAGAATCTAGCACAAAAAATATCCTCAAATACCTCCATTTACACAGTTCTCCAGGAAGAAGAAGCTAGGATAAGCTTTTCTGCACCAGGAATAGACAGCAAAAGCAACTTAGCAGTTTGATGTGTTTTGTACTAATTTGCTGCTGTGTTGCTGCATCTTCCCTCAGATGTTGTTGGCATCTACTGCAGAGGAACTGAGAGCACATTTTCAGCAGGTAGCATAGGTGGAGTCCTGTAGCCAGACTTAACAGCAAATCCACGTAGCCGCATTCTGTTTTCAGGTAGAATAAATGTTGCTTTGGTAAGGATTTGCCCATCCCTAGAGGCTTCCTGTCACCCTTCTAAGTCTGGAAAACATACTTGGTTCAGCTGTCAGTTCTTACATCCATCAGTCCTATGTCCATTTGATGGTAAAAGAAGCTGCCATTTTTCACATAATATTTTAAATATCAAATGACAGGCATTCACATTAATTCATTCCATCCACATTTTTCTTACCTCGGCTTTTATGACCCTGTTCATGCCAAGCATTATTGAGACTCTTTCTAGCTGTGCTCAGTAGTCCCATTAGAAATGATCCACTAAACTTTGCACAAGGGACAGACTACTTTGCCTCAATTTCTCAGCATTTCTTAGGAACAAGGGCCTGTCCTTTGTATTTGATGGATTTCTTCACAATATTTTGAAACAGGCTTGAACTGCTTTGTCCTTTCTTTCCTATTGTTACTAGTCTTCCTCTGAACTTATCCACATTCTGAATATCACAGGCATTGCATTTTTTTCTAGCATACACTTTAGCCCTCTTATATCTAAGTTTTTCCAGTTAGCAGTGATGTACTTCTCTATATTAGTGGGGCAGAGGATGGCCAACAGATTCACCACTGATTTGAGGATCGGAGTACACAGTGAGACATCACTTTTCCAGACCATACAGCCTTCTTATGACCACACGGCCCTCAGTCTCAGAGCACTTTGTGTAGGAAGATCATATCATCATCCCTATCTAACTGATGCCTGGAAACACTCAAGGCCCAGAGGGCAAAGCAGCTTCCCTGCAGTCACCTGGGAGGGCTCAGAGCAGGATCCAGCACTCCCTCCCTCTACAGAGCTGCTCACTCCTGGAGACAATGGTGCCTTGGCAATGAGTCACAGTCAAGAAATGAGAAATCTCAAGTTAGAATAACTAGATTCTGTATCAAACAATATGCTGTACGTAAGGACACACCTAAGTACTTTTCTGGACCAGAATTGATATGACTGAAATCTGATGGCCAAAAAGAATGTGGGTTTTCTGCAGAGAATTTTTCTAACCTTTAGCTGGTAAAAGTGAAGTGGTGTAAAATAAAAGCTTGTATGAATCCATACTGTTAGTTATTATAACTTTGCTTTGTTCATTTCCGTGAAACAAAGCCATTTTTTTCTGGTATTTTACCTCTGTCATAAAAATCTGCTGTTAAATACTAGGATGATTGATTTAGGACTTTTCAGGTCATCAGTGCCATTCCTCATTAACAGATTTATGCTGCTAATGTCTGACAAGAAGGCTCAACCATGCTATTACTCACACAGGTTGTTTGGCTGGCTCCACTATACCTATCTGATTGAGTAATGGTTCCAGGACCAACCCTTTCACTTTGTTTAAGTCTGCTTTAGTAATTAGTTTTTTCTAAGTTATCCCAATACTTTTTTGAAACATGACAGATGATCTAACACTAATAAGTAAGAAGTTCTCAACTCCTAAACCCTGGCTCTACAAATGCTTACACACACATAAGTAGTCCTACATGTGCTCATACCTTTAAGCTCAGAAACATGCCTACTAAATTCATAGTTTAACAGCTCTTGCAGTAACTACTGAAGATCAAAGAGAGACACGTTGTTCTAAGCCAGTCACTTAGATTATCTAAATAGAGCAACAAAAGAAAGTCCTCATATAAATTAAAAACAGTGGGTTTGTATATACAGAAGTGCTGAGGGCATGGATGCTGCAGGCTGTATGAAGGCGAGGCTCCCCATAAGCTTGCCTTCTGTCATTTATTTATTGATTGACACCACAAACCCAGAAAACAGACTACACGGGTAACACAGACCTCAAGAGTATCTGTGACAACAGTGTTTATATCTGCCAAGTGAGACCTGTCGTTAGTTCTCAGCTGTGCTCTGTAATAGCCAGGACAAGCTTGTTGTTAAGCTCTTCTCCCCACTTGTTTATCTGACTTGACAGCCCTCATTTCTACACCAGGATTCCTCTGTCTAATTAGAGCAGTTATTCTAAATGAAGTAAACAGAAGAATGTTCCTATTGCATAACATGAAAATCTCTCCCAGATCCCCCAGTCTTAAACTCTGATGGCAAATACCAATTACATGAAATAGAAGCAGCAAGACCTCAAGAGGACCTCTTTAATGTTTCCTTTGATAGGAAAACAAATTTATGACTGAATAAAGCTGTTCCTGCACATTTCTGCATCAGCAAATGAAAAATGGGCTGAGAAAGGCTGATCTTTTGCTGCTGCTTTTCTGAAAACCAGAAGCTGGCAAGAGGCAACAGGACAACAGAGGTTAAGACCTTCCACATTTAGACAAAAACAGGATGGGTAGGGCTGCTGTCTGCTACCTAGTGTCAAAGATAAGGGAGAGAAAGAGGAGCTGATACTATCTTCAATGCAGAGAATATCTAGAGAAGATGAGTACTTTGAAAAGGAACTCTGGATGGGTTAATGGGTCTCCTGCAAGGAGCAGAAATTTGCCTCAATGACTCTTTAAATCTTTCACAGGCCTTGGTGGAAATTTATGTGATCACTTCATACAATGACACAGCCTTTGGGAAAAGGTATACTGGTATGTGACAGGGAAGAGTAGTCTGAAGCAACACGTGTCCCTCTGGGAGACAATTCTCTCAACAGAAGCAGAAAAAAGACATTTTTGCTGGAGAAATAATAAGGGAAGGAATCTGTAAAAAAATAAACAAGACATGAAGTTGTTTTGTGGAGATGGAAGCTGTCACTAAAGACAATAAACATCTGGTGGTGCTGATTATATGTTAGGAACCAGATGAATCATATATGACTAAATCTAGTATAAGGCTTGTAGGACTGAAGCTAAGTCCAGGGTTACGTATTTGAAAGAGTAGAGTAAGGACTTACACATCTTTAGTGGTCCCCGTGGCACCTAGAATGAAAAGAAAAAAGTGCATGTTTACAAGACAATAGACAATAATCCTCTAAACCAACCAGTAGTGCAGTAAGCATTTTTCTGCCTTTCCGTCCTAAACGATGCAGAAATAGCAACAGGAATTTTCTGTTGCCAGAAAACAGGTTTCTCATGATTGTCTAGTTTATCCTTAATGACTGTGTATATCATCCCTTAAGCGTATCACGCTTAGGTCTGGGCCAGATTCTCAGTGGGTGAAAATGATGCTGCTGTGGACCAGTGCTCAGTCACTCAGGATGAGAGCGACATAAGATAAAATTCATCTTTCTGAATTTTATACACTTCATGTTGCTCAGTCTTCTGGTGGTTTTGTCTGCTACAAAGTCACCGCAACTAACCAAGCAGTCATTCCTGAATGCCTGCTTATTTTGCCAGTTGATTCAGCTGTAGACTTGGCACTACATGTGTAAACTGCTGCTCCATTCTTCCTGCCAGATAAACAAAGTTTCGTAAAACAACTAGACAGAACTAATATAAACACTGGGATACGATCCATCCAAAGCCCCAAACCTCTAAAGGGATCAACCACCCCTTAATTCATCTTGCAATTTAACCAAAAAGCAAAAAGACAACAGCTACCACTGGGCTGTCTGATTTGCGATTGATTTTTGGTTTTTGGTGACTCAGATGCTTCTTGCTGAGAGAGGAACATTCACTCAAGTACAAACTCTTTCCTATTCCTCCCAAATTATTAATGCCATGTTGCTATTGCTAGCATGTCATTCGGCTGAGTAACCAGCAAATTACCCCGATATTAATTACACAAGGTAGACATTAGAGAACCATTCACTTCTCCTTTTCCTCTTCCTCTCAGTACTTAGGTGGAAGAAGTTATCCAAGCTCATTCTGAAGAAACTACAGTTGTCATTTCAAAAGATTTTAGGGGTTTGGAAGAATGTTGGGGTTTTTCAGCTATGGCACTTCATTTCCTGAAAACTTTATTTTTGCTGTTGAGAAATATCCATAAATATCAAATACCTTTCGGCTCTCCCTGATGTGCAAGAATATGCCTTCTGCATCATTATTTTAAATGCAGAGAGGAAGGAACAGCCCCGCAAGGCCTTCAAGCACTGCATGGATGGCTTGGTTGGCAGAAAACTTCTCCCTTTACAGCTAACTCTTGAACATAATATCACTCCCAATTCCTATGACTTGACTATCCCTCCTTTTTCCAGCAACAGTGCAGAGTAGACTTGTAGAAGACATTTCTTTTGTTAGTATTGCTTCAAGAGTTAGCAAAATCTCAGTACACCTATATGTATGAGCAGAAACCGTCAATTAAGCTGGAGGGAGTACCTCTATGCACAATAAGCTCAGGTTCTTGCTTTAAAACTTTATTCTCTTAGGCAGCTTTCAAAGACTTTTTTGCTTTACAGGCACGTCTACATAGTACTACATATAAACCCTTTGAATTAATTGTGTGCAGGTGGAAGGTTGGTATTGCAGTGCTGCATGCAAGCTCAATCTCGGATGGTGTAGGGAGATGTTTTCTGCTACCAGGGCTAGTTCATCCAGAGTCAGCTCAGCTATGTACCTCCAGGGCATCACCCTGCACATCTAGACAGAGCCTAGGCATCAGCAACACCTCAGACAAGACTGGATCCAGGGCTGTAGCTAGTAGGATTTCTTATTTTTTTCCCCAGAAGAAACTATTCCTGTGCTGAATAACAGAACAACAACTTTCTCATTTTTCTCAACCTAAGCTCACTGCAAACAAACTCAGTTTCTTCAAAAAGATTCATGGTTCTTTGTGAGGCCTATACCAAGCCTTTTCCGAGTCTGAGATGAGGTCTCAGCCCTTTGGATCCTCATTTGTAAAACTAATGCTTTCCCTGCAGGAAGTATACCAAAAGTAAGAAGTGTTAACACACAAAATGAAACTTCAGCTGAGCGAGAACTGTGTGCCTACAGTACTGCTATACTTCCCAGTGGTGATGCTCAAGTTCTAATCAATGCCGTGCCCATGTGCAATACCATACCTGTCTTCAATGCATTATGGTACATGTACATGCACACTCTGGGGTCAGCAGCTGTCGCTCAGACCCATCAACCTGGGCTTTGTGTAGAGCTATGAACCTGCATTTGAGAACAGAGATGTGCCACTAGCATTCAGACCTGGCAGCATTTGTTTCCTTTGAATAATAAAGATGGTACCACTGCTCAAAAATCACTGCAGCATTTTGAAAAACACCTCAAACAAAAAAATTGAGAACTAAGTATGATGAAAACAAATTCACCTTTTAAGAGATTACTTTTACTGTTAATAATAGTTAAATATATAGAATAAACAAATAGTTTGTTATCTATTGTTTTTATAAGCGCAAAGAACCAGGTTGTCCTCACTTCCAGCAGTGGGATACCATTGATTTCAGTGACGTTATTTCTGATTTTCACTAGCAAAAGTGAAACAATAATTTGGTCAAAATTCATTTGGTACCACGACAGTACCTGAGTATGTACCTGAAAGTATTTTCAGTTCACAAAGCAGTTTTCTTCCTGGAAGAGTTCTGAGCTTGCAAATGAACACCACTTCAGTTACGTGGCACGTAAGTTAGGTGGCCCATTTCTTCATTAGGGAGCCTGAACACTCCTTACACATAGATTTTATTTCACAAGGAACCCAGCAACATCTCAGTTTGTACAGACATGTTTGTTTTTAAAGTCCAATCCACTCACTCTCACCCCTGTTACTTCACTGGCATATTTCTCTAACTCTTCCATGTTTAGTGAGCGACACATTATTTTACAGCCACTCAAGTTTGTCCTGCCAGAAGTTCAGCCAAAGAATCTTATTTACTACTGACTCACAAACACTGCATAGCTGTTCCACAGCAGCAAGGCTTAGTGCTTTCATAGCCATGATGTTTTAGACAGATGACTTGCGAAAAGCCTCACGTATTTGAAAGCTTGTCCATTTTTTCCCACTATATCAGCTTGGCCTAAAAAAAGGCCGCACTTGACCCTACAAACCTTGTCTTGATATGCTCATGTTGATTTGGTTTTCCAAAGCCTGCTTAACCTCAGCAACAGACTGAGGGGTAGCCAAGAAGCTACATCCACAAAAAATGGGCAGTGGTGAATTGTCCTCAATAACCTCTCTGCTCACACCATCTATGTAGTAAGACCATGAGCATTTTAGCGCTGCAGGAGGAGAAGGAATAGTACAGCCTGCAGAATAAAAAAGGCCTGTTTAGCCATACATCGCTCTGAGCTCAAGTAAATACAGAAAAACATTCTGTCTAAAGGAGTGGAGCTGTGATCCCTCAAAAATCCCCATTAGCATTTAAAGAGTTACAAATAAAGAAGGATGAGAACGCATCCCAAAGCATCTTCCACTGGGTGAGAGGGGGATTTGCATTTTCAAAACAACAGCAGCTTGTTACTGGCGACCCTGCAGGATTTCAGTAAATGCAGGACAAATGCAAAAGATGATTGAAAGAAATTATTGGCCACAGATGATATTCCTCTGTGCTGAGAAACGCAACATGAGTTAACATGGAAGACAAAAACTTCAGAAAAGCATAAAAAGGATGAGAGGCAATCATCTACATGAATAATAACATGGATACAAAAAATGCCAGTATCTGACCTTAGAGCAGACTGTGAAATATTTTCCCATTAATTTTTAATGGACAATTTCCTACAATATTTTCTTGCAAATACTTCAAATTACAAAAAGCAAATAAACCCCTCAAAATTACACATACGTGCATGCAATAGTTATGATTAAGAGTGAGTTTTCTATTGTAGGCTCATTTCTGATTTGCTCCAAAAGACAGCAATATAGAACCAGGTACTACCATCAATGAAGGATAGAATGATATTGATTTACTTCAAATTGATTACTTCTTCAACTCATGAGGTGGCAGTCCTGTACATAGATTTGACCTGACCAACCATTAATATTAAAGATTAGTTGGATTTTAAATAGAATGGCAGGATGGTTTCCTGGGCATTCCACCAAACTTAAAGTTAATGAGTCTGTTTAAACTTTGTGTGAAAGTTCTCCTTCATCATAATTTGGCTGTATTTGAAGCTTTCCACAGACTAACAGCCCCTCTGTATATTCAAGTACACTGCCAGCTTTCACTGAGTACCATAATTTAAGGTGCTGTCATTACTACTACAATTCACACAGAAAGGACAAGGCAGTTAAAAATTGATAGTGAAGCAGCATTAGAATGTAGGGCACTACCTTAACTCAGAAAAAAAAAAAAAGTAAATTAATTTTTAAGGGCATATTTTCAAAAGACCAAAGAAGAAGAGCTATTTTGGAGTTTCTAAAACACCAGGAAATAAAATGAAAGAAGGATACGTAAAGCAAGGTTAAAAAATATGAGGAAAATAGCAATTTCTTGATGAAACTCTCTATGGGTAATGGGAAATTTTAAAAGTATAATCCACATCTAACACATAAAATAGGTGATTTAAGAAGGATGCGTATACATGGAACCATAGAATCATGGAATGGTTTGGGTTGGGAAGGAGCTTGAGATTACCTAGTTCCAACCCCCCTGCCATAGGCAAGGATTCCTCACACTAGATCAGGTTGCTCCAAGCCCCATCGAACCTAGCCTTGAACACTTCAAGGGATGGGGCAGCAAGTTTACTTGGGTAATAGAAGTTGCCATTTCTCAACTGAGGAGGCTTTTGCCAGTGTCTGATGTTCTGGAAGGAAGACTGAAACACTGTGATTTATATTGGTGTTCTGCAGTACCACGCTACAGACAGAAATGTTATTCTAGATCATGCCTATTAGTTTAGATCTCGCAGACCATAGTGCTGATAGCTCCTCTGATGTCATTCTAGCCATGCAACAGAAGATAATATCATTAGCTGAACTATCATTATCTATAAGTCTGCTTAGGAAAAATCAAGTTAGGCTACAATAGAAATTTCACCAGAGTAAGAAAATGGGGACTAGCGTAACACGTTTAGTGCTTTCTGTGAAGTATAGTACAATATTATCCTTAGTCATATAATATGACAGAATGTTACAGGTTAATTATATGTTATGTACCTTAAGCTTTGACATTACTGACTGTAGAACAGTCATAACTTTAGCACTAAAGATCTAGTCATACTGTGAGAACCACACATTTAATTTGTATTTACACAGTATTCATGTATTTTGGTAAAATACTGAATTGCACTTTCCTTAAAAGCTCTAGGATTCTGATTAAAAATGGTACATCTACTTCCCCTGCATAAAACAACTTTACTTTTATCAGACACACTTTTTAAGGAATGCTAAATGGAAAAAATAAATAGTAGATATCTGACTTCTTACTTTTATTACCAGTTGTTTGTTATTTTAAGATGATAGACTGCATAGAGTTATTCCTGTCTGACAGCAGTGAAAGTGAGAAGAAAACTGGACCTTTCAAAGCTGTATTTGGTTTGGAAAGGTCTATCAGTACAATAATACTAATTACATGTTTTTCATGAAGCTGTTTTTCACCTGCACTAAGCCATTGGAGATCCGTCGGCTATTTCTAAAGAGTATGTGAAAGGTTGCCACAAAATGCACAATGAAATATTTTATGAGTAAATGTACATGAAAGCTGAACTACCAAAGGGGTCGTACCTTCAGTGAAAACATTTTATGAACCTGCAAGGCAAAACTTGTTGAAGATAACTGTTTTTAACGCAACCATTGACACATTTAAACAAACACCTTTAGTTCAAAATAATTCACTAAATAATAACTGCTGTCAGAGTTAAGCCTATCTGACATTTACACATTTGTGGCCTGTTACAAGTTCCACAGGGTGGCCATACCTACATTAACCGAGAAGCTACCACAAAGGGACTATTAATGAACTCAGAATTTTTCTCTAAACTTCTCTGATGCTAGCTCTGGTGCTTTTACCCAGCAAATAGAAATAGGATGAGAACAAGCAGCATCCCAGCAGCATGAAGCTGGTCATAAACATTGGTCATATACTGAAACAACTTCCAGTCACAGCAAGACAGGAATCAATCAACAAGAGAGAATTACAGTGTGCAAACAGAACAGCTCTAATAAGAGTGCTGGAAGTACAAGCAAATTCATACAGTGCATTCTTTACAGATGAGAGAGGCCTCTGATTATTCATACACATGATTATTCACACTCAAAGATATGCCCAGTTCTTCAAAGCAGGACTAGCACCAGCCAAGGCATCGCTGAAGCTGTGGATAAAGTAAGTCAAAACAGTAAGAGACGGAAACCAAATAATTCTAGCTGGTCCAGCCACTATTTTACTGGCAATTTCTAAGAGGTTCTGAAGCTAACAAGTGCATCTGAAAGACTGAATACAGGTACTGAAACAGGTGGCAGTGTTTGTCGAGTGCATTTAGGGTGAAAAATGATTGAGAAATGCTCATATTTACAAGCACATGGTGAAGGTCCACTTATCTATTTCCATGTATTTTCCATTTTC
Organism: Coracopsis vasa; assembly: GCA_026283785.1. Lineage (NCBI taxonomy): Eukaryota > Metazoa > Chordata > Aves > Psittaciformes > Psittacidae > Coracopsis > Coracopsis vasa. The sequence goes on along the minus strand of JANHGB010040960.1, from coordinate 623 downwards.
GCAAGGGCTGGGGAGCAGGAGAGCACAACAGCACCATCTTCCCAGATCTTATCTCTTTTGAAAATAACAATGAACAAATAAGGGAGCCAGATGGACACACCAGCCAGCGGTACACATCAGCATGCAGGAAGCCTCAACCATGGAATATCCTCCAACTTCTCCAGCAAGCAGAAGAGAAGAAGTGGAACAAGTTCATTTCAGAAGTGGCATTCGTGGCCTTATACGGAAGCAAAGAGGATGGAACGTACATCCCCAGCAGGATCCTTACGTCCAGTTCCCGGCCTGGGCTGGCTGTGCCCAGGACAGCTACTGTTGGAGGCAGCGATCATAACAGTGATCCTAAAGACAACCCGGGCACCTCAGTGCCAGGAAGCCTCAGTGCCGCCAGGCGGGCCACATCACCCTCTATCCCTTGGGCAAGTGCATCAGCCTCGGGAAAGGAAGATGCTCGGGGAAGAAAAGAAAGAGTCGCGGGCAGCGACCCCCGCGGCTCGGACGGGCATCCCCCAAACCGGCGGAGGGGGATGCAGCCCCACCGGGGATCGGTGGGTGTAGGGGTGCCCGCGTGGGTCCTCACGCCGCCGTTCACCCAGCCCAGCCCAGCCCATCCCGGCCCCGCACTG
>JANHGB010040959.1:0-64835 GCA_026283785.1 Coracopsis vasa | reverse complement strand
TATTGCTCAGCATGACACCGGCGGCGCCCCGGCGGTGCGGGTGGTCGCCACCGGGGGCCCACGGCCGGTGGCACCCAAGGGTCCGCCCGCGGCCACTCTCCAGTTACCGGCCAACTTCCAGCTGTCCCCAGGTGAGTGAGCCCCTGTCGCGACTGAGCGGGCATGTCGCTGCCTGGGAGCGGGTCGGGAGGATGGAGGGGCAGGCACCCTGCCCTTGGTGCTAGGGACGAGCCGTAGCGAAAGACGGACGGACGGACGGGCTGACGAGGCAGTCCCCGCGGCGGGAGGGTGTTTTCCGGGGCTGTGCCGAAAGTTTAGGGCGAGTTGCTGTTCTGCACCGAACTTGGGGGAATTGGGGTGTTCGCCTGGCCTTCAGGACGCAGGAGGCGGGAATGGGTGAAGCTTATAGTGTATGTGGAGGGATGGATCTGGAAGTCTCTGGATTAAGGCAACTTTTTTCCTTTGCTGTATAGCACGAGGAGTAGGAGGACTAAGCAAAAAAACAGTGGCCAAGTTGCCTTAATTTGTGACTTAGAAAAGACTAAATCGAGGCTTTCGCGGAGCTCGGGTGACCGAGTAACGCGGAGAAGTGGGAGCGTGTGTTAGACTGACTGCAAAGTAACTCCTGCTCCCACTGTGAGTCACACGGCTCTTAGTCCCCCTCTAAGCAAGCTGTCCTGTTAGAATCGTTCTCACTGTTACAGCCAGGCTGATGTGAAGTGTTACTGGAGCAGCAGCAAAGAAAATACTAATGTAGGAATTGTGTAGTGCTGATAAAGATGGCTTGATACTTGGGAGAGCAGCAGAGGGCTAGCCGGGGCTCCTACCTGCACTATCTCACAAGAGGAAGAAGGTACTGTCCGTTCTAAACTTCCCTGTCAGGCTGTATTTAAATGCATTTTTTTTTTTTTCTTAAAAAAACCCCTAAAAAGTGAATTTGATTCCACTGGTCTTGTTCTCACTATATTGAGACCCAAGATGTAATGTAATCACTTGATTGCCATTTGTTGCTATAATTATTTCTTGCCAGGATGGTTCCTTTGTTGGAGCAATCTGTTGCAATTACTTTCAGGTAGGATGTTGCCTGAAAGGATGACTGGTTTTACATTTCATTCCTGTGCTGCTGGTGCATATTTGCATTTTTGTTTTCATTTTTTCTTTCATTCTTTCTGTTTTCCACCCTCCCTCCCCATCTTTATCAAAGACCTGCAGCTCTCAAGGAAATATATAATGCTAATGTAATTAGAAAAATAAATGTTTTTAATCAGTAAGTTTCACTGTAGATTTCCCAGCACTCACATGATGATGCTATAATGTCTGAGTAGTCAGCAGTCAAGGATGAGGCTAAATCCTTGCCAACTTTTCTCTGAAATGAATCGTGATGGAAATATATTAATTCCTTTGTAGTAGGTCTCCCCAGATGTTCGTAGTTTCTAATACTTCATTTTCTGGAATGTATCGGCATTCAGTTAAACATCATTCCATGGGGGTGAATGCTAATGCAAGTTGCTTGTAATTTGGGAACTACAAATTAGCAAAACTTTTGCTTTCTGTAGTAGCTTGGGGCTGATTGCATCAAGGAATGCTGCTGGCTGTCATCTGACTTGTATCGTGGCAGTAGGCAGGTGTAACAAAAGTAGCGTTACCCCTTGGTTGCATCAGCTTATTTTCCTTTCTCCTGGGACAAGGAGCAAAGCGAGCAGACTTTGTATTGGAAGTTCAGAGATGCCGGTACTGTGCAGCATTGTCAATGTAACTGTACGGAGTTTGCTGCTCCAGAAAGAGCACAGAAGTTGTCAGATCTCAAATGGATCAGTGTTTCAGGGAAACCTGTCTAAATAATTGTCCTAAGCACAATGTAAAAGTGCATTCTGGCTAGAGCAAGCATTAGGATTCCACCTCTGTCTTCTATGTGGATTCAATATGTAATGAATAATCAAATAATTCAGAAATTTAAATGCAAGATAAATAGCATTAAATCTACAAGTGTTAGTATCCTTAAAAAAGGAAGCGGAATAAATCAACGAACTTTTAGGCTTGGAAAGTTTTTGTTTCAAATAAACTGCAAGATCTCTAGCCAAGCAGCATAAAATAGAAAAGGGGGAATGCACTTGGCTTTAAAATCATGGCATTGAACCTGGGGCACCTGCTAAGAAAAATGCATATGGAAAGCATCGCCCCCTCCCCGAGTTTCAAAGGGAAGTACTTGAACTAGCTTGTTTGGAGGAAGGCTGGACGGTACTGCCCTTACTGTTCATCCTGAAGTACTCATGAACGGTTTGTGGCCTGGAGCCTACATTGCCCCTGTGCTTCTACAGGACTGCAGCCTGGGAAGCAAAGGGCTTCAAGGGAACTGTGTTTGTCACCACAGCTTGGAGGGCAGTGAGTCATGGATTTAGACTGTTCTTTCTCTTCCATGTCTACCTCCCCTTCTCTCTTGTCCAGAATAAAGCCAGGAGGGAAGGGTGTGAAGGACAGATGACCGGGTACGACTTTTCACTTCTCTGAGCACAGATTGTCCCTCTGCCCAGTGCCACTTTACCCAGTTATGCAGGAAAGATCATTGAGCTTAGCAAGTTCTGCACGTCTCGCAGGACCCAGGCTTGCTTATGAGTAACAAGGGTTTTTTGTCACTGTCCTGGGTTCAGATTTAAGTCTGGTTTTTTTTTTTCTCCTTCCTAGTAGCTGGTGCAGTGCTGTGTAGAGGAGATGCTGCCTTTGAACATCAAGCCCATCGTCTTCCAATGTTTTCCTTTACAAAGTGGCAGTTTTCAGCTGAGTAGCCAAATGCTTAGACCAGTGCATCCTCCTTCATGCTGAGGGCGTCTCCTATACCAGCAGTCAGGACGTGTTAAGTCCAGCCCTGGCTCATGTCTGGCCACCACCAGGGGTTTTAGCACTCAGCAGAACTCCAGCAGGGGACCGTATCCTTATATACAGGGGCAAATTGTGCTTTGAAGGTTTGGTTGTGGTATTTTCACCTGGCATGCTGTCAGCTCATAGACTGAATGGTTGGGCTGTATTTTCCTAAATGGAGGGAATTTGTATGATCTACCAAAGGAACCCTTTCTCAGTTGCCCTTTTTGTTGACAAGAACACGACAGCAGCATTTCAGAGGGCTTCAGTGAGCAGAGTGACATGGCCAGTGCCTCAGTCCTGAGTTCTGCTGTTTGTGTGGTCTGTGCTGATGCTTGCAAAACTGCAAATGTCTTGTGTCATGGACCATCTGCTTAACAAATTGGGTCCTTGGTGAACTTGAGCTTAATGTTGGGAGCAAAAATGGTTTGACTCTGCTGTAAACAGGAAGAAATGGTTAAAGGCTTGGGAAAAGGAAGGAGTGACAAGTTTTCCATGGGCCGTGACAAATGTCTTTATCTCATCTGGGTGTCTTTGGGCCCTGCACCACTTTGGAGACATGGAAGGCAGAGCAAGAACATAAAAATAACACAGAGAATGTTGTTCCTTGATTTCTTCTTTACTTTTCTTGACTTAGTTTTTTGTCACTTCTGTCTCTGTTCTTGTAGCTTTCATTCTGTCCCTAGCCCTGGAATGTCCAGGCAGGCATTCAGAGGACAATTAGCAGATCTATCTGCTTCTCTTGTGGAGGGATAAAGCAACAAAAGACTCGACTGGATGCTAGGGATCCACCATTGTTTACCTTAGGATCGGCTTACAGCAGGAAGCTCTTCAAAAACCATACCTGATCCCACTGCTGCTGCTGTCAAGGCTACGACAGCAGCTGCCAGCATTTTTCACTGTAGCATCAGCTGCCTCTGGTGTGTGTATTTCTGTTTTATGCTTTCTGTTATTGCTAACACCAATGGGCCTGAGCAAGTGTGGGGTCAACAAAGAGAAGTTGCACTGTGTCTGCCTTCATTTGCACTAGTAAGCTGGTGCAAGACATGGCTGCTGTATAGTTTCCCTTGCACCTGACTTGGCGGGGGATGGCAGCAGGTACAGGTCCTTGGTTTCTGTGTGAAGCTCAGTTGTCTTTGGATGTTTTGCCTTGTCCTTGGCAGATTTTCCACTGCCTACAGCTTATCAAGGCTGATAGTGGGTAACTGCTCAGGAGGCAGAACCACTGCTCATGGCAGGAGGCCAGGGCTGCATGGCAGGGGGCAGGCGGTTGGCATGCGGACACCTGCAGGTGGGAGGGAGAGGGCTGATGTGGGTATCTCAAAGCTGCTATGGGGGAATACAGAGCCTGATCTCATCAGGTTTCTCTTAATTGGATATAGAAAGATTGGTGAACGTCTGGATGCTGCTACCTTCTGCTCTTGAAGTTGGCCTAGTACCTCTCAGGTGCAGTACTCCTCATCCTCCTCTTTGTATTGTAGTTATGTCTTGGTTGTAAAACCACACAAGGAATTCGTTATTTTCGTATTCCCACTTTGGAATAGGAGGAAGTGCTGATTTTAAAATACTGCTTAATTTGTATTGTGTTTGATTAAGTAGGAGAAGGCTATCTAAAGATCTCGTTTCAACATGACAAAAAACCACCTAGAAAATCCTTCAAAGTCTGCAGTTTCTGGATGTTGATAATATCATGAAGTCTGAACATAGTACTTGTTCTGTAGGATGACCAGTAGGAGCTAAATAATACATGGTTGCAACCTTTTATATCCCAATAGCATCCTCTGTTTAGCAGGTTTATACAGATAGATTCTTTGCAAACTTTTAACATTAGGCAACACCAGTCAACCTTATTTACTTATTCCTGAGGAGGGGTCAGCAAAGGTTTGTCAGGCTTCAGGAACTAAGTCAATCATAAAAAATAGTGAGTAAATGTCTTCTGCTGTAAGAAAGCAGAAATTTCAGCTGCCCTGTAGGACTTGATTTTGCTTTCAGGACTGAATGTGTCTAGCAAAACAATGCCTTCATATCATTAAATGCACAGCCCTGTGGGAATTAAGATTTAAATCTTGGCAGAAGGTATAAAGCTAGCTTCCAGATTTACGATTTTCACAAAACTCAGATGCATTCTGAATAGTGAAGCGCTGAAATACGATGCTTAGCAAAATTAATGTTAAATCCTCTTCAGATTTTACAATCAATTGGAGTGTATTGCAAAATATTACAGCTACAGATTGGTGAATAGTAAACTTTTTTAATCCTTAGAAGGGAGAGAAGGTGAGCCTGACTTCTGTGGCTTTTGCAATATTTAAAGGACCCCTCAGCTTGTAGAGGTAAAAATGGCATTATCTACGTACAACTGACAGCTGTAAGAAGTACTAATTGTATTTCAGCATTCTTTTCCCAGAGATGCTGATAAAGTAGGTAAGCTCATGAGCTGTCACGCTGAGTAGTTTGCAATGCCAGATACTTTTTTAAGTTGTCTTAGACAACCAAGTATTTGTCATGCCATGTGGTAGAAATCTGTGCTGTGCTTAGTGGGTAGGATTGGATGTTACAGTTGTGTATGTGAGTGTTGCTGAAAGTTGCAAGGCTTCTATCAAAGATGAGTAATTAGTACTGCCTGAACCACTTAGACAAAAACCCAAAGGCAAATACTTCTTTTCTTAATTCTTTTTGCTTGAAGCTAACTTCTATGAAAGCTAACTTCTCTGAAAACTATGATGACTTCAGAAGAAAAATGTGTATAATTGCAAAGTGGAAGAGATCACAGTAGATGTTTCTAAGTGGTTTGCTATTCAAATTGTCAGGATTAAGGCATGTTCTGCCATCTGGATCACCTTTTGAGCAAAGTCCACTAACTGATCTTTCCCACCAGTGTCTTGATAGTCTCTGATCACAGCTGAAGCAAGGTAAAAATGGCAGTAGGTGGAATATCCTTTATGCTGATGAGAAAATCTAGGGTCTGTTAAGGCTGGAGAACTCATGAATCTCAGTCATCTTACTGGAGTGATTTGGTGAACTAAGAATGGTCAGATGTAATGATGGCACTTGGTTTTCATAGCTTGTGTTTGCAGACCTCTTCTAGTGCATGCTTCCAGTTTGGTGGAGGCAGACGAGATTGCTTTGTTAGTACTGGCTGCTCCTAGGAGTTGCCTGGGAAATCAGAGTTCCTTGTGTCAGGTCCAGCTGACTGCTTGGTGGTGTCTTACTTGTCAGTCTGCTTGGGGCAGCTGATGGTGTGTGCTGGAGGGGGTAAGTATATTCAGACCACCTTCATATATGTGGCTTGCATCCTAGCCACTTGATAAATATCACATTATTTTGATGATAGTTTCCACAGTATCCGTGTAGGCAGAAGCTAATGCTTCCATGAAGGTTTTGCTGTCTTCTGTAAGAATTTTTGTTTGCTCCATCCCACTTAGAGCTGGGTGGTAATCAGTGTTAAAATTCAGTGTTAAACCCTTGTTTGGCCTCTCCGAAATAAGTGAAAATCCATCCAACAGTGAGGTGAGTATGTATTTCTAGAGGAAGTCAAGTGAAATTCAACCTTCTGGTAGTCCTCATGTGAACACCAAGGAAACAAGTGTTCCATTGCAAAATTAATCTCTATTGAGTTGATTCTCTTCTTATTTAAAGGAGACAGAGATTTAAAGGGGACTGATGTGGTCCTTTATTAGAACTCTAACAAGGCAGCTGTTACGTTTCTAGCATCTGTTGGTTTAAAATCAAGTTTTATGTTACAACACTCTGTAAATTTCAGTTTTCTCTGTAGCAGGTCAATAGCTCAGAGTTTTCTAGAAATGGTAAGTGCAGGGTGTTAGCATACCTTCTGGTCCTTATGGAGCTGTGCACTGTATATATATGGCTGCAATGTGCCAAGCATCTAATTTCCTATTTAAAGAATTTGACTCCAGAGAATACTAGGAGTACACAGCAAACTAGAAGAGGTTGTGGTGTATAGATTCAGTGCCTTTTCCAGTGCAGTAAGAATTGTCTTCAAAGTAAGGAAGTGTCACTTTGACTCTTTTGAGGGACTGTTTCACTTCCATCAGCTCTGCAAATATTTGAAGATCCTTCATGAGGTAACTTGGGTCCCAGGGAACTTTTAAGTCAGAGCATCTTATCTGTAGACAATCCTGGAATTGTCTGATTACTGGGTAGGAAAGCAACCAAGCCTCAAGTAGCAAAGTTGCAAACCGCAAAGATGAGGTGGGGAAACGCTGATGGGAAATGATCCCAGTTGCTGAAAGACATGGCCCAAGGACAAGAGCTAGATGTTTTCACAGTATCAAGTGAGACTCTGTGTTGTGGAACGCATTATTGGCCAGGAATCTCTTGTGCCTACACACAGTAAAACCAAAACTTCTTGGGATTCGAGTGTAACAAATATACTTTGAGTTTGAATAGAAACAGTAGTGCCATCTTGGAACTATGCCTAGAAAACATCTATGACCTGTCAGTTACTTACAGCCCCTTCAAGAATCAATGCAATGTCCAGATTTTCTTTAGATGGTTTGTATGGACATCTGTTGTTTGCTATAAATGAAAGGTGTACTACCTTGCAACTGTGACAGTTATATTTTTGCACAAGAGTCCTACTGTAACTCTAAAATTGCGTGGATATAAATATATTCTCAAGTAATGAAGTTCAACTGTGCATGCAGTCAAGGAGAGCTGAAACATGGGCCTGTATCCTGTGAAAAAGCATCAGCACTATAGGGGCCCAATTGCTAGTCTGTTAAATAGAGATACTCATCTGGACACCAAAATGCATTGGTGAACAGCTAGCCTCTAACAGCTTGGATGAGACTTAGTGATGAAGCAGTGTGTGAAACTTTACTTCAAACTTTTGCATTTTTAGCACTTAATGTCTAGTTCCTGGAGGAAGGGAGGGAGAGGAGACGTTGTTTATGCTCTTCAGAAAGATGCATGGTGTCCATTATTCCAGACTATGTGAAACAATAGGTTATCAGACTCTGCTCCATCCTGCCTAGAAGAGATACCATCATGCCTTTCCTGGCTTCCTGTATTTGACAAGGCTGTGTCTGTACTGGGCGTCTCAGCAGCTGGTGCCCAGAACCTTGCTAGAGGAAGGCTGGAGTTCCTGGAGACTTCCCTGGGGCTGTGTGCCCCTCAAGCTCCTAGTGTGACAGAGCTGTGGATGCATGATGGTGGTTTGAATAGCTGCTCACAGCAACCCAGGCAATCTGGGAGACATTAATGCTAGTGAAACAGTGCTATCAACTGGACAGTGATGTCTGTGGTTAGGACTAGTCCCAGGCTGGTGCAACCTTAAAAGTTTCAGTCAGAGTCTACAAGAATCTGCAATGTGGTATTTATGCAGTTGGGAAAGATGCGATCAACTTCTTTAATGAACTTGTGGGTATAACATTGTATTGCGTTTTGCTTAGGTTGTCTATGTTCTGTTGTGGCATGAAAACATACTGGGACTATGCCTTTTGAACTTTTCTCCTGACCTGGAAATTAGTGAACTACATATCTTGGGCAAAACAAGGTGTCTTTCACTGGAACTCAGAACTGGGCATCTCATTTGTGAAACTACGGTATCTACACACTAGATAGTCAAAGACCTGTTAATACAGAAACTTCCCTGGAACAGAGGAGAAGAACACAGAGGGTGATTTCTGAGATATGTCCGTACTTCGTCTGAAAACACACAGCCCCAACCTGTTAAAGGGATTATGCAAGTAATGTAAAAGTTAAGTCACTTCAGTGTCAAACTTGCCTGTTGTGTCTTTCACAGTATTTCATTAACACTTTCTGCCTCTTTAACAGTCAGTCTACAACGAAACACCACCTTGATGTAATCACTGCCTAAACACTGTGTCTCTAATATTGTCCAGTCCTGTAATGTGTTTTTGTAACTTTAAGTGATGTGTTCTGTGGGGCTCAATAAATGGGGTTGAAGAAGGAAAAATGCCTTTTTTTTTCTTCTTTTCTTTTTTTTTCTCTTTTTAATTTTTTTTTCTTTTTTTTTAAGAATGCCTTTAGTTGGGCTAAGAAACTTAAAACCAATATTCCTTTCTACTTGCCATTTAGTTTCCTGCTAAAACATCCCCTTTAAAGCTTGGTCTTACTTTGTAACTGCCTTAAAAGCTATCGCTTTATTTTCAGTAGCTTATTGAAAGAATGAGATTTGTTTAGGAACAGAGAGCGCTGAAACATTACTGTTGTAAAACATTTTTTACTGTTCAGTTACTGTTTTGGGACCTGAAAGTCTCATTTAGCCCTGTATTTGTAATTGCTGTTAAAGTGAACGTTACTGATGTTGACTATATAGCTGATGCAGGCACCCCTTATTTTGAAATAAGCTAAATTTTATCCTTCTTTGAAAGTGGCTGTTGTAACTTGTGTTCTCTTAAATGGGTTGTATCTAATGCAGTTAGTTCTTGCTTGTACTTTATTTTCAGAGCAAGAGGCTTATTTTTGTTTCCTCGTGTTGCTCCCCAGCCGGCAGTTCTGAAGGGCTGTTGTGTTGAGCAGTTTTGTTGGAAACCATGTAATCGAAGTCGTGTCTTAACTTGACAACTTCAGCTTCATGTGTAACAGCATGTGGTGTATCTCCACTGGAGCACACCTGCTGGCTGGCTCATCTCAGGAGATTCCTTCTGGATGTTCCCCTTCAGAAACAGCCTCAGGCTTGTCTTATGTGGTGAAAGTTGTCCTTATGTGGGATGCTTTTAGCGTACATTGGTGTTCAGTGCTGATAGATGAAACCCGAGCTTTGGCTGGCAGCACAGCTTACATTAGCAATGATGTGGTCTCCTTGACACCATTCCCTGAACTACAGTGAAGCCTGTGCAGGTGGCCTTATGTTCAGTGACATAAATAGATCTCTGCCATGATCCCACAGCATCTTATTCATGTCTCTGGTGGATTTTTGGTTCTCTGTCTGTAGTTACGATGAAGAGGTATCTGGAAGCTGCTCCTCCTTCTAATCTCTGTGTCTTGATTCCAGGTTGAATGCTAAACACAGCTACAGCTTAGAAAATTTGAAGTATATTCTAACCAAGTTCTGAAAAAGCTGGATTTCCTTATTGGTGGTACTGGGACAGCAAAAATTTGTAGTGGAGGTATCTCAGGTTTGAACAGCAAATAGAATTTTAATAGAAGGCCTCTGGTTTTCCTTGGCACACACTATTGGCATGCCTAGGAAGAGTCTATTGTAGGTTGTGGCTGCCTGAGCTTTGCAGGAGTGATGCTGTGCACTCTTTCTGGAGGCATGGTTCCTGGAGCCCCTGTTCCAGGAGGTCAGGTCACTGGGGAGAAAGGGCATAGGTCTCAATAAGACCTCTTTATGGTGAGAAGCTATAGCATGGCTGCTCTTGAGTAGCTCTGGAGGAAGCTGAGCTGGGGTTTGGTTGTCAGTTCCTTCCCCTTCAGAGTTGCTGAAGGAAGGTGTGCAGGGAACAAAGGGCTGAAATAGCTGATTTTAGTTTAACTGTCCTGTCTGGCAGTCAGGAGAAAGAAATAACTTTCCAAAGGATTTTTTCTTGGCAGGATAGGCAGAATATACCCAGAGGCAGAAGTCTCCATTCATTTTAAAAAGGGCTGTTTGTTAATCTGCAAGACACCAGAGTCCTCCAGCAAAACATGCAAGAACTCATCCCTGCTGGTAACCGGTCACTTTAGGTTTTCTGTTTGTGATCGGACAGTGGGAACAGCCTTGTAGCCTTACTGTTACTATCAAAGTGCATAACTGGTGAGAAAGTCTTTCCTGTTCTCTGAAACAACTTCAGTAAAACCATCTTTCTTGGAAGTATTGCCTAAAAGAGGACACTTTTGGTGTTATGAAGATGCCTCATTGCTGTTCAGTAACTACAGTTAGTGCTGATACTTTGGTCAGAGATTGCAGATACTTTTTCTGGTTTTAAATGCTGTGCTGAGTGGTGTTACCTGAAACTTCATTGTTTCAGCTGTTCAGAAGTCAGTCCCAACCCCCATTTTGCTGTGGAGTTGCAGTGACTGCAAGACCTGATCTGTTTTCACCTTTAGTTTGTCAAAAATTGCTTTCTAGTGAATGTAACAGCTCTTGATAAGAAATATGTTTTCCTTCCTCCCCCCTAAGTGAAGAATGTGGATTCTTGCACTTATCTTCATTTCTGACAGTAGTCTATCTTGGTAGCTGCGTGAGTCTGTTTATGTGACCTTTTTATTGGTAACCTCAAGGTTACCATCACCTGCTGTTCCCTGTTTCAAAGCTGTGCAGATGTATGTGGTGTGTAAGACTTCAGCCATTGAGTTTGAATACCATGGATCCTTTTCTTCTGGCAGAAGACACTTCCTGTGTCTCCTCTTGGAGTCTGCACTACTGACTTCAGTGTCAGGTTGTTGCTTTTGTTTCAAGGCAGAAAGGGTGTATCAAAAGATTGGGGGTATTTTTAAGTCATGAAAGTATACATAAATTATGGCAACCAGAAGTAAAAAAATAAATGCAATTCTCAACAGCTTTCAAACTGTTTCAGACAATCCATGTGTCAGTTTACTGTCACTTTATGACAGTAGGTTGTAACTGTCCAGAATCGTGTTTCATGCTTGAAGTGATGTCTTGTGGCTCTTCACTGTACAAATCTGTAGCTATGACAGCCATTTCAAATTTGTTTTCAGCTTTATTCGTGCTAGCATCAGGAATTTACGGTATTAAGCCTACAAAAGCCAGTTAGTAGATTACTATGATACTGGGTTTGTTGATTTTGGGAGTTCTAATTTTGCTAGCTGTCAGAAGAGCTGCTGACATGAAAAGGCTACCAGCATATTAAAAATTCTGCCTGTCATGGTTTAAGCTGAACCCAGGACACTGCCAAATGGAACTGATACAGGGAAATTAATATTTGTTCCAAGTGGAACATGTTCTTACCATAACTTACATGGAAGTAAACAGGTATCATCTCAATCATATGTTCCAATTGAGGCTATAACCACTGGAGTGGCCTTAGGTAACTTCTGTGGATGCTTGCACCAAGAATAAGCCTAAAGTTATTTTACAGTGTTCTGGTGAAGTATGGATGTCCTTACGTTGACTAATCCTGTTACTAGGAGGAAAGTTGATTTATATTTCAGGGTACAGTGCTGTTGGTGATGGTCAAATATAAGGGGACTGCTGGGACTTGTTAATATTTTAGTGGTTGTTTTTTGTTTACTTTTGTTTTTTGAGATGTTCATGAATTTGCATATGAACTGTATTGTATTTGTATAAGCTTGCTAGCTGTATTGCCCTTGAGTCAATTTTGTCAAGGAAACTCTCTGCCATTCAAGTGACTGGAGGATGTGATACTCTTCAGGCAGAGTCTCCATCTCTGCCAAAGGTTACCTGAAACTTCAGAAGAGTTTCAGCCAAGAGCAGGAAAAAAGCTCCTTGTAACCTTATAACCCTTATGACCAAGTTGACTGGCAGTGATGCTGTTTCTGGTATGCGGTATGATTCAGAGAAGTAGAAATTGTGCAGTGGTGCTTTTGACAGCTTGGCTTAAAAAACAAATTTAATGAGTAGTGACAAAATAGCCAGATACATGAAAGCAAACCACTTAGTGCATTCCAAATCTCTAAGGGAATTAAATGATAAACTTATATGTGCCCTCTCAAAGAGCAGAGCTAGCAACAACATTTTTAAGCAGGTTTAGGAAAGAAAAGCCTTAAACTTCCAGTAGCAACATTCTGCCATCCTGAATGTAGACCTACAGAGAAAAGCTATTGCTATCAAAATGTGCGGTAATGTCAGCTCTCTTCTCTTAGAATCTGCATGAGCGTGTAATGTGAACAAGGAAAAAACTGCCCTTTTTCTGACTGATGATGAGTTGTATGCCACGAATCACTGTCTGAATAAGATGGCATGAAAAGAGAATTAGAAATCTGATCTGTTTTCTGTGATTACAGCTATTCATGTATTAAATTAAAAGATCCATCTGTACCTGAATATAGTTGTAGTCAAGACTTCAGTGGAGGAGGAGAAAGCTGAGTTGTCAGATGGAGTAACAGGATTTTTCTGCATATGCAAGTTGCTTGTGCATCTGCCCCATCTAGTAAAGGCTGCTTGAGAAAGGAAGGAATGTCTAGATGCTATTCTTGCAGTCTCAGTTTCTGTGTGCTATGTAAATGGCAATATGTTGACGTTAGAGTTTTATACCGTATTTTGTGTTGTCTTGCAATAATCCTCTTATGTTTTTAGATGTGGAGGATGAAAAGCTGTTTCTAAGCATGTGGTTATAGCTTGATCTTTTTTCTTTTTAAACAGAACCCAATTTGCAGAGCTTGTGGCTTTTCCTGTTGCATTCATTTAAACTTAAACAGAAGCAGTGTTATAGTCTGTATTGTACAGAATGTTTTGACAGCTTCCAGACTAACCACGTGGTAAAAAGACTATTTCATTGATGCAGCCTTGTTTTACACTAGGCAAGATCGTGAGTGTGCATGGAAGATCTGGTTTGGTTTTTATTTTTCAGACACTGGATAACTCATAAGAAAGTTTAATAAAGCCTGTAAGTGAGGTGTTAGAGGATGGTGGTTTTAGTGGTGGACTCTGCAGCAGCTGCAGTTGAATGTAAAGGAGATGTGAGGCACCAGCAAAGGTAGGATGCACTGCAGCTGCTCCCTTGAAGGATCTGAAGCCGTTCAGACCGGGGATCCAGCTGGCATTTTGTGTTTGTGACCCTGATGAAACTCTCTATTTTCCACTAGCCCTTAGGGGACGAGGAGGAGGCATGGGTAGCTGAATAGTTTCCAAACGCAGGGAACATGGGACTGTGTTGTGGCATCTGACTGATTCTCCTTAAGGTGGTTTTCACTTGAAAGCTTTAGTAGAAATATTCATTGTTTAACTGTCTAATTGTTTATCATTATAGCTGATGGGGTATAAGAAAAGAGGTAAGAGTTGAATCATGATGGGCTGACGTTGCTGTTGGTTTGAAAGGAAAACATAAGGAACGAAACAAGCCAGAAGAGTCTCCTGCCCCTCTTCCCCCCCACCCCCGTTTTTTTTTTGTTCTCTTTCCCATTGGAATTTCCCTATTTGGTTGTAACCTGCTTTGATTAAAAACATTCATTTTAATGCTTCTGGACAGGCCATTGACAGAGGGATAGCTTCAAATGTGGCCTTGGCTTTAACTGGATACCGCTGCCCTCTGACTGATGGGGATTGTCTTGATATAGGCAGGTGCACTGGTATTAATCAGGCTTCAGTTCCCATTGCAGGTTTTCTCTAAACCGTGTCTTCACCAAGTATGTGCCTAGATGTTCAGAAAGTAAAAATGTGTAGAGGCAGCCAAGTATGATAGTGGTGATGAATTTTGCAGGTTGAAGAGCAGCTTAAAGGAGTTACTGTTAAAGTAATTGCCCAGTGTTTGGGGTGTCTGTCTTTTTAATGTCCAAAATATCTTTTTGACTCAAATGATGCACTTTGTATCTTGTATGCATATAGTGTTTTGATGTGGCTGTCTAGTTAAGTTTTTCTCTTGACTTTAAGAATTGTTTTCTGTCATAAAATGCAGAGTAAAGCTGATGTATGCTTAGCTCTTACATATCTTGGCAGCTGTTCCTTGGAGCAAGAAACTAAATATTACATTACCTTATCAGTGTGGTCTAGTTATTTCTTCCACAGCAGCATAGGAAAGCCATAATACTGCTTAATTTTTAACAGTCTGGATGTTTTTCTCCAACAGGAACAGTTCTTATCAGAAGCAGTAGTGGCCAGCTGATGCTAGTATCTCAACAAGCAATAGCACAAGCACAGAATCAGCCACAAAATAACACAAGTGTGAGACCATCTGTACCGACCACCACACCTGCAATCAGAATATGTGCTGTACAGGTAACCCTTCTTATAGCTTTAATTCAATGTAGCTGTATGTTATGTAGTTACAACAGGGTTTGCAAAGAGGTTAGGGAGGGCTAGATAAGCATTTGAACACTTTCTGAGCAGCATGATGGTGTTTGGTTTTGCACATAAGCATCACCATGTACTTTGCTTTCTCAGTTTAAAAAAAATCCTGCTGGCCATTACATATGGTATAGTGCAAATTAAGGAGTTCCTCACTGATGATGATGGTGATGTAAAGGGTTTTAAGAAAAAACCCACCACTTCCCCCCCGTCCCCTGTCCACCCAAAAAAACCCCAAACCACAACAAAAATAAACCACACACAACCCCAAATGAAAAAAAAACCTGCATGAATGGTTACTGTTAATAACTGCAGCCTTGCAGTTCTCTGGTTGGCTACTTCTGTAAGGCTGAGTGGAGCTGAGGACCTTTTCCATGTCCCCAGGATGTTCCTCCTTCCCTGACCTCTGATGGCTGTTTGCTTTCTCCTCTTCTAATGTGATCAGCATGTAAGAGTGGGTACAAAAATGTGACTATCTGCATATTTCTTGCCAACATGCTCATCCTTTAGCTGTTTTATTCTGATTAGGCATTGTGTCTAAATGCCTCTGCATCAGTTCTTGAGTATTAAACTGGTAGACAAATAGCTTTGTTGAAAGAGATTAAACTATATGGACTATGTGAGTGATGCCTATTGTTACTGTAGAAGTGAGTGTCTTGGTTTGTATTGGACAAGAGCAGGTATTAACTTCAATGTCTGTTTTGTCACTAATTTGTCTGACAGCTGTTCTCTTCACATGTATTATTATTTTTTTCTTAATTATTTTTAAGAACTCTGCTACCCAGTTACTAAAGAAAGTAGCAGCTACTTCTGTGAAAACATTATCTCAAACAACAAATGCTGTGGCTTCTACTGTTCAGCCACTTGCTGTAACACAGGTAGGTAGCAAGCTTTATAATGTGGTGGAATAAGAATAAGTGAAAGAGAGAACTGAAGAAGATACAGATGCATTCTTGTTATTTCTTACTCTAATCAGTTTTTCAGTAATCTTGATAACTTCTGTCCTCACAATAAATTATTTCCTGAATGTCTTTTTTAAATGCATAATTTAATTATGCTTCTGCCAGTGTATGTCAGATCATTTCATCTCACTGCAGTAAAAAAAACACATGAACAATGGATAAAATAGTTCAGAGAGCCATTTCCACTGCTTTTGTACCCTGTGACAAAGCTCCTTCAGGCTGAAAGCCTTTCTGGGAAATGGAGAATTCCTAATGCTCTCTGTTGGGATTCCCTGATTCCTTAGGGGAAAAAAAGTATACCTAAGATGATGTTGAGTGGAAAATGAGCTGTCTGCACCAGTCAAGCTGTTTTTCGTGTGTAGGTTGGTTTTTTTTTTCCCTCATTAAAAACTGAAGGAAGGTCGTAACTGAAGACCTCTGTTCTCTAATTGAGTTTGGTAGACAGATTCCACAAATATGACTGTGAATAGACAGTCTCCTTTCCTAGGTCTTATTTCTGTTTTTCCAGAGAAAAATGTTGCAGGACTCCTCTGAAGAAGCTCTTGCTACCTGAAGAGTATGAGAATTTCACATACAGTTCATCCTCTGTTCTTGGGGACCAGAGTTCTGGATAAATATGTGTGATGAAAAGAAAACTACTTCTTTCTGCAGCTGAAGTTTTCTGTTCTTATCATAATCTGGAAGAGAAATTGGGAAGAAGTCTGGCTTGTCCATATCTTTTGTGAACAAGAGCTTGAAGAAGACAGGGCTGTAGCTGTTGACCAAGCACTCGGTAAATGAGCAGGGTCAGTCATTCAAAAAAAACCTTGCTGGCTGTACGCTCTCGACCTTGAGGGTGTTTGAATTATTGGGGTATATGTTTCCTGACAGTGGTAGCTAACAGTCTGACTTAAAAATTCATCGTCCTGCTGTTCTTCTTATCAGCAACTGAAAGTTACTCACAGCTCTGGTCTTTTTTCTTTTCCTTCTCACTACAGGTGGATAATTCTGGGGCTAGAGGGGAAAACTCAGATGCCTCTTTATACATTTCCTATTTTGCTTAGAATGGAAACAACATATGCTTTGTGTCTAAGAACAGTAATGGATAACCCTTACCCAGTTTTATTTTGGAATACTAGCTTGCAAACCATGTGCTTGTGATCTATTCATAGGGATCTTCAGGATATAAAAGCAAGTCTTGAACTATGCTACCCTTGCACTGGGGAGAAGAGGCGAAGTTCATCCATCATCTGATGGGTGAATCTGCCTGCATCTTCACGCTCTTGTGTGGATAAACATTGAGATTCATCATGCTATTAACTTTTCCATTTTTAACTTATATCTGCCTTTGACTTGGTTCTTCTGTACTTTCTTAGTTCAGTTTTAATGTCACCAATTTTAGTTGTGTTCTTCTGATATTTAAAGAGGTAGACATGGAGTAAGTAGAATATGTTGTATCTTTTTCTGTTGTAGAAACTGAAAGAATTCTAATGAGCCATGGGGCTGGATTTAAATAGCAGGAATGATGACTGTAGGAAAAATTAATAGCGCTGTTCTGTTTGGAGTGACTTCCTTGGAGGCCCTCTGTTTTGCAGAGGATTGTAAAGCCCTCTGTACAACCTCCTTGTACAATAAAGAGTAAATAGGTGCAGTATGGATACATCCTGCCATTACAGGGACACTTCATTCTTCACCCTGGGATGGACAAGAGAAGAGTGCTGGCAAGGGAATCTGTGCATAAGGTTGCAGGAACCTTAGTCTGGGGAAGGGAGAGCCTGTGGGTCTCATTTCCTGGGCAGTGGCTCATTTATCAGTCCAAAAAGAACTTACTGATGTTAATCGTGACAGGTTTTTGAGGTCACAGGAGAGGAGTGTTGGTGTGGAAGCACGATGTCATCACAAAAAGTGGGAGACACCAGAGAGGAAATTATCCTTGGCTTGGTTGTGTATCTCCTATCCTCTGTGAAGTACTAATTGGAACACTACCATCTGCAAAACTCTTGTCTAGTTGCTGACTCCAGGATTATTCTCCTCATCTACAAAAACATTTCCGTTTTTTGACATTCCTCAATGTTTAAGCTCTGAGGTTAGGCAAAATACCTGCACATTTTTATTTTTTACCTTCTTCCCAGATGGGGTGACGAAGCTGCAAAGTATCTAATTAGCATCGTGCTGGGGCACTTTTACTTAGATGCAGAGCACTTCTTCTCTTGAAATGACTTCAAAATATGCAGGATTAATGCCATTTTTTGTGGCGACTATTTCTCTGTTGCTCAAAGTGAGAATGAGAATTGTCAGTAGTGAAAAAGGTTGAGGGCAGATGACAGAAGTTAATTCCCATATACTCATCTTCCTGGGAAAAGGATCCAGCAGACTTCCTGTTGTTCCCTCCCTCAGTTGATAAAATGCCGTTCTGGTCTTGATGTGTAAACATGCTGGAATTTGCAAGAGATCAGCTCCTGCGAACCTCATGTTTTCGACTTTTAAATGCCCAGGGCATTGCAGCTTGGCAGATCTGTGCTCTGTCCCCTTCCGTCTTCCTCCCGTCCATCTGTTTGTGGGATTCTCGTGCCCAGTTTGCCTCCCTGTGGTCTTAGAGCTGTTGAGCCTCATCCTTGGAAGAGGCAGTGGTGGCAAAGATCCTGCAGAGAGCTATTAAAGTGTTACCAACAGTGGGAGCCTAAGCTGGAAAGCTTTCTGGTAGCTGCCTGCTTCTTTCATGTCAAGCTGGCAGCAGCCTGGGGAGGGGGGACACCCACCCAGGAAAATATAATTTATAAATAAATGAATAAAGTGACAGTGTTTTGTTTTAGCTTTATATGTTTGTTCATTAATTTTCCCTATCTTGAAAGGCTTAAATGCCCTATGATATTCTACATGATGTGCTCTGACTGCTTTTTGTTTTATCTATGGTAGGGTGTTAGGTACTTGTGTTACTGTCTTATCATTAATGCAATTAGCAAGTAATAATTTGTGACTGTTGCACTAAACTGGGGCATTTAAATGTGTTAAGAGTCAGTGAAAGCAATTGTGTTGTGCAGATCTCAACCTAGACTTTCACCTACAAAACCAGACTTTCCCTTTCTCTTGAGAAGATTGGAGGGAAAACAACACCCAACTTCAGGTTTCAAATGCTAACCTGAAACTCTTGCTTTTCTGTAACCTGCAGGTTCAGTCTGGCTTTTTAGTGTTCAAGTTGAGAAATCAAAAGTAGTAGGTGGTGTAGAGGCAAAATCTTTTAGTCATCGTATTCTGTTATATCAGAAGAACTGTATTGGGGTTTTGGGGCGTGTGTTGGTGTGATTATTTTTTTTTCTTTCTTTAAAATCTGAAGTAGAAATACTTCAGTTTAGTAGATTTTCCTCTGGAAACTACTATTTAGCCTCATTTGCAAAGGAGAGAGGCAATTTTGTTCTTATTTTTTCCTAAACCTTCATTACTCCTGTTGCTGGAGCTTCTGAATCTGTTGGTAAATTCTAATGAAATTTTAAAAAGGGGTCTCAACATAACTGAATTTTGTGAGGATTTGTGTCTGGGCAAAGGAGAGAGATCCAAATTGCTGGCTGCAAGGAAAAGCAGGAAGAACTGTTTAGGTGCATTTGCTCATCTGGCTGCTTTTGCTGGAACATGCATCCTTCCAAAGTGGACATGATGCCTTTTGCTTACTGTGCGTGTGGTAGGAGTAAGGGATATTGCAATTAGGAGAGAAATTGCGGGGGAAGAGGGGAAGATAAATAATCACTAAAGATTGTATTTTTCTTCAGAGTATAATCCCCTGGCTTAGCATTGTCCAAAATTCATTAGTCTTAGAATGCAGAAGCCTGGCAAAGTTAATACATTGGTTTCTTCAATACAACTTTACTTTTCTCGCTGCACTTGGAAGTTGCAGGCGATGCTTCAGTCTGGGTGAGCCTTTGCCATTTTTTTCCACCTGCTCTTGATTTAAAAACAAAATTATGGCTGTGGGGATTCAGTCACTTCCTTTATTAAATAGGGCCTCTCAAAGCACATGAATCAAAGCTTTAAAACCAAAGATAAATGTTATTTATTTATGTTTGAAATAGTAGTGTGGAGGGAGGGTGCTACCTTGTACACTAGCAGAATACAGCATGTTTGTCACATTAGTCTTTGGTTGAAAAGTGTTAATTTTTCTTTCCAGACAGCAGCTGCAACAGCTAGTGTTACTACAGTTACTGCTGTAAAGCCTTTGAGTACTGGAACACCTGTAAAACTTCCAGTTACAGGACCACCTGCACAAGCTATCTCCCAAAAGGCAGTCTCTGTGAAAGCAGAGGGCACAACAGTAGCACAGACCAGCGCTTCTACAGTAAGGGAAAAAAGTTTTTAATTAACATTCTCGATATTCATCAGAGGTTGGAGAGCCAATGCAGCATCTAACAGTCTTCTCTTTATTTCCACGCTAGGAGATGCTAGAGAATGTGAAGAAATGCAAGAATTTTCTTGCTACATTAATAAAACTGGCATCTAGTGGACCTCAAGCCCCTGAGACAGGGCAGAATGTGAAGAATCTGGTGCAAAATCTACTGGTGAGACTATTTATTTATTTGTCTATTGTTTTTAACAAAGTCTGAAAGTCTGCATCATTTGTGTTACTGGTTTTGACATTGACTTCATCATAGGTTTATTCCTTGTCTTTTTTATTTTCCTTTTATTTTTTTGTAAACTGCTGAAGAGTTGGACTTGCAGCTGAGTACATCTGACCCTTTAAGCCTTACAGTATAACTCTTAATTTAACTGTCTTTAAATACATGTTGTATTGCCCACCCCTTCCTGTTTCGTTTTATGCACGCAGGTAACTGACAGCAGAAAGAGTTGATAGTGTTAACACAGCTTCTGGGTCTAAGCTGCTTTTTTTATTTTATCATGTTAGTATAGTATTGAGTCCTCACTGGCAAAAGTACTACCGTGGAGGTTGTAGTGCAGTGCTAAGTCCATACTACTGCTTTATTCCAAAACAGAACTGACTTGCATGTTGATAGTGAAGCTGCTGTGGAACAAGCATGACGTTACCTATGTCTTTAGACAGTGAGATGGAGAAAATAACATGGTGGCTGCCAACCTGTCTCTCTCCTTGCAGGTGGCTTCCTTATGCTGCTTTGTGCTGCACCCCAGCACAGCTGGGTTTTCTTGGTAACGATTCCTCCTGCTGCTTCTTGTCTTGGCATTTGACCGCTGCTGCTGTTCTGTTGTTCCACCGTAGCAGAAGGCTGTGGGCTGGTGGAGGGGGATGGCTTTGCTAGTGGTACCAAAGGGCTTTTCAGACTAGAAAAGTATGGTGTAGACAAGAGGTGTAATTTCAGAGAGCAGATTGTTTGAAGACGCAGACCTTGCAAAAGTTTGAGCTCTTTGCCTTTGTGTCCCTGCTGGCCTCCTTCCTCTGTAGGAAAATACTAGACTTGTTCCTTACTGTGCTTACAGTACTTTATTTTTAAGCACAATTGTTACCAGACATTAATACATCATTAACTGTGCACTTGTTTGCTTTTTGTAGTACTTTAAAAAATGCTGTTCTTCTGCCATTCGGTGCGTGTATATGATTTGAATGTGAAATCAATTAATGTTTTGTATGTATGAGGGAAATGGCAGCTGTGAAGTAAAATGGTCCTTAAGGCAGCATCTTGTGAAGTGGGTGTCAAGAGCTTTGTATGCACTGAGATGTAGTGTACCAAATCATTGCATCTGTATCAGTGCAGCCGTGGTGATCTGCATCCGCAGCTGAGTGAGACCTAACAGGAAGCAGACCAAATGACTAGATAAGAGAGCTGCTGCAAGTTTTGTCTGTGAATATACAGTCCTTAAAACTCCTGCTCTGGTCATGTAGCTCCTTGGGATGGTTGTTCTGAATGAGAATATGGCTGAAAGGAGTAATTTCTCTGTAGAGACAGAGATTGGTGCTGGGTTCCTCTTCCTTGTATGTCTGTGCCTTCTTGGAGGACTTAATGTTCTTGGTGACTCTGTGGCAGGGTCTCACATGGGAAGGTGAGAAAGGGCAGCAGTGTCTGGGGCTACCCATTGCCTTAGCCCCATCATAGTGGCACTGAAGTAGTAAGCAGAGAGTCTCAGAAGTCTGCTGCAGCTTCCTAACACTCCTGAGCCCTTAAGTCAGGTGTTTGTGCTGGGGGAAGAGTGGAAAGCATTAAGAAAGGAGACTCTACAAGCCAGAAGACTGTTACTATAGTGGTATGCAGGAGTGATGTTCTAATGTTCAGTTTCTCCTGCTTTTAAAAAACCATGTGAAGTGTTCTGCTTTATTATGCTAGGTATACATTAGACTTGAATTGTCTTACAAAACCTACTGAGTTGTCTTTTGACCGTGGCAGATAAACTACCTTTAAAGAAAGAAGTACTCAAAGTAGATTTTAAATATCTCTGTGTAAAAAGGTACTCAAACGGATAAGTACTACTTGTTTCTATCAGTTCACTTCAGTGTGTTAACTGCTTATAGTTGATGAAAGTAATTTAATTTTATAATAGTACATTGAAATTACAACATCAGTCTATCCTAAAATGTTTTGGTTAAAAATACAGGAGGAGAAAAGCAATTGAGTACTGAAATTGAACAATTTAATGATCATTTAAATTTTCATGAATTTTTGATACATCTGGGGGAAAAATGTGGTAGATTCATAGTTATAACTTACCATTGTAATTATACTTTCCTCTTAGGAAGCAAAAATTGAACCAGAAGAATTTACAAAAAAGCTGTACATAGAGCTCAAGTCATCTCCACAACCATATTTAGTTCCTTTTCTCAAGGTAGGTGTCTGTGGATATATAATATTTATTGAGGGGAGGAAGGAGGAAAAGAAAAGAAAATCAAGAGAGCATTTAAATAGGTGTTTGCTCAGGTTACTTGAGGAAATGGTAGTTAACATGGCCCTGTGTGACTATTACTCTTGGAAAGATAATTTTTGGGGGATGGAGGATTTCAGAGGAGTGATTTATGCTGTGTTCTTAAATTGGAGAGTAATTACCCCCTAAGTCATTATCAGAGACTAATGTTTTTAAACTGGTGCATCTGCAGTAGAGCAGCTATACGAAGATGACCTCTTACTTTCTTGTCAAAACTAGTTATTCTGAGTTCTAACACACAAGACTGACAACGACTGTGTACAGTTTATGCAGTATTTAATCTCAGAGTATCTACGCAAAGCTATTCATATGCCTGCTGGTTTCTGTTTAACTGGAGGCAGAAGAAAACGTCACCCGTTTCTCCAGAAAGGGTCTGACAGGGCTACTGCAGCTTAGGAAAAGTAACCCAGAACAACTCTTACTTCCATTCAAGCAAATAATCATGTAAATTAAAAAATCTGTCTTAGCACTTCTAATCATATGGTAGAATGGTAGTCATAAAATAAAAATTAACATGCTTGTTGCACAGCAAGCATTAAATCCCAGCAGAAGCATGTAAAACTTGGTTACACTTATTTAATTGCAATGTATGCAGTATTCTTAGGCTTGATACGTGTGTACTTTTCCTTGGCATTCCTTATAGGCATGATGGAAAATTGAGGAAGAATAGTTAAGTGGTGAAGCTGAGATAACGGTTTTCTGGACCTTGTCCTCTTCTTTAGTATTTGACAGCACATGTAACAATGCATGTGGTAATATTGATACTATTTTAAATGGCTGGTGTTAATCTGTTTAAGTATGGAATGAGTATTTTTGTTAGAGTGTCAATCTTGAAATGCTTTGCTAGCAAGTTTGCCATGAGTCTTGAAGACTACAGTAATTTCTGCGAGGCTTGATGGAAAATTTTGGTTGCTTATTTATTCTCTGTTTAATTTCCTGGATGCTTCTTAAATGCCCATGCAAAATCTAGAAGAACAAACAGCTTAGAGCATGGGCTTTCCTGCACCCAGTGCATCTCTGGCTGCGGAAGGACCAGGCTGTGAGTTGCAGGGTCAGTGTGACTGGCAGTGGTTTCCTATGAGCTGTGTGGAGTCTTAGCAGAGCCCTACTGACTACCAGGGCAAGTTTGGCTTCAGAAGTAGCATAGCAGCTTCCTGCAGGGGCTCTGGCTGATAAAAGCCACTGGACATGGGCTGACTGTGCTTGCATGGGGCCAGCTTAGGTGTTGCTGTGTTCCCAAAACAGTGCAGTTGAACCTCAGAAGCTCTGCGCAGACCCAGCTTGAATCTGGCACAGCTAGACCTTGTCTGGGGCTGGTGAGCCCTGTAGAGAAGTGGAGGGGTGGCTGCACTGCACTTGCAGATGCTTGCTTGGGGTCCCCCAAGGGTTTTTTAGCTCAGGCACAGCACTGTCCTCATGCACTTACAGAATTGCGCAGCCTGAGCTAATAAGCCATCCCACAATGTGAAGAGCTGCTACACTCGGGGCACAGACCTCTAAGCAGTTCCACAGGAGTTAAGTTGGGTTTATCAGCATGGATCAGACCCTGACCCATCAGAGTAGAGCCATTGCGGCATGCTGCCAGGTACTGGCATCATCCAGGCTTTTCTGTTTTGGGCAGTATCCGTGCCACATAATCCTTGACAAGATGCTCTCAACCTGTTGCACACTTATGTTAACAAAGAAAGACTGGGATTTCAGATACATTTAAACATCATTATGGTCAAAGTTAGCTGGCTTTGTAATGTTACCCATCCTTTAAAACATCTTGCACTCTGTTTTATGTGAAATACCTTAAGGTTGATACACACGAGTTGGGTCTGGTCTGTAACTATGAGCAACTATAACAGGACTGAGTGCCAAATGGAAGCTGACTTCAGGAGCACTTCTCTCAAGTGCTACAAGGATCTGTACTGGCCTTGTTGTGGGGGAACACTTGCAGCTTGAGTCTGGAAAGAAATGTGGTACGGCTTGTTGCCAATTTACTTTTAGCTAGTGAAGTGGAATTTTAGGGAGGACTCTCTAGAGTTGTCTTATCTTCGAGCTGCAGGTTTTTGATGAAATTGGTGCACATTTTGTTTTGTCTGTTCCAATAGGTGGAAAAGTACAGTGACTTTGGCTGTGAAGCCTGCTTGATTTTTCAAATCTCTGATGGATGCTTTTGGTAAACAAATTGCATCAGGAGCATGTGGAACGCCGAGCAGCCTTTTAAAAGAAAAGAATGTTAAACGTAGGCATGCTGCAGAAGGTGCAGGCGTGCAAACAGTTTGTTCACTTGTGTATTAGTGTGTGAGACACATTCCTTTTGTATGAAGCCCAGAGCAACAGCACTATGCTTCAGACTCTTACAAAGTTCAAAACTGACAAGGGTATAAAAAAAAAGGGGGGGTTGCGAGAATATACAGGTAGTTGCAGAACTGATTTCCCCTGGTTCTGAGCCATAGCAGATTGTACATAGTCAAGGAGAAAAATCTTTAGAGGGCTTGAAGATTATTCTGTCTATTAACCTTCTCAAACACAGCTGTAGTGAAAATGAGGAGTTGCCATATACCTTTACTGATGTTATCCTATTGCAAAGAACTATCTAGCTTAAGTCGTGCTGCTGGAGCAATACAGACATTATTAAAGTGGTATCCCCCCCTAGTGTAGATACAGCTGTATTGGTATAGAACTGCTCCTGTCTTCAGAGCTTGTTTCTGGCTTTGGTGGATAGTTTGTAGTTCTTTGTCAGTCACACTTGGTGGAATAAACACAGCTGTTACAATATAGCAGGTTTTTTGGCAAAACAAATTTTTCTGAGTTAGGAAAGCAGTTAGAATAGCCTTACTATGAAACATAAATTCCAAATTGAAAAATCTAAACAAGAGAACCAGGTTATGGGTGAGTTTCCTATAGATGGGGTTTGCTATGTGCAATGAAGCCATTGTGACTGTTGACCTTTGTTCAGCCTGCTTTGGTGATTCTTGTGGTCTTCACTGAGCAGTAGCATCATCAAGTTAAGGGTCCCTGAATTCTAGCAAAACTTGTTTGAAGTAAACAATTCATTGTCTCATGAAAAATTAAATTAGAATATGAGGATTTAGTTGCTAATGTATCAGTACTGTGGAAGATTCTGCTAATATTACATCAAGTGTTTTTTTGTTTTTTCTTCTAGAAAAGCATGTTTGCTTTACGGCAGCTAACGCCCAATGCTCAGAGCTTTATCCAGCAGTGTATGCAGCAGCCAGCTCCAACCCCAGAAGCTGTTTTGACTTGTATCTCGGCAGCACCAGCTACTTTGAGAGGGGTGGTAACCTCAGCTGTAGCAACAACTTCTCTTCCAGTTATAAAACCAGTATCTGCCTCTGTAACAGTCACTGCCTCTCCAGTTGTAAAACCAGTCCTTGTCAGTGCATCAGCAACGGCATCTCTGCAGACTGTGAAGTCTGTTCCTTCCTCTGCAGTGGTGACGGCATCTTTTCGGCCTGCAGCTTCAGTCCTCACCACCACGACAGCAACATCAGGCCTGACTGCTATCCAAACTGTCAAGCCAGTCTTCACCTCTGTGGTACCAACATCCACTCTCCAGTCTCCAAAGCCAGTGCTGGTCTCTACAGTGGCATCTTCAGCAACGTCACCTCTCCAGCATCTGAAGTCAGCGACTGGAACCCCAATCACTATTAAAATCTCACAGCCGAACTCTGTCACTGCACAGTCAGTGGGTGCTCAGCAAGTGGTTAAAGTGAAACAGTTGGTAAGACGAGCTTCTCTGTGTCTCTGTAACCGGGCTTCTTTACTTCTACTTCTACCGTTTTGTAAAGAGGATACCAATTTGGATTTTAGCTGGGTTTTTTTCCTTAACTTATGAAATCAGTTTGCCATGGGCTAACCAGAAGCTAGTCTGTCATAAGTTAATCAGTTATGTTTGCCACAGTTTAGGGATACTGAGCCCTTGCTGAAAATTTGAAAGCCAAACTGTAAGCTTGATCTCTTGCAAGACAGGCTGACCACCATTCCACCAGACCAAACATAGAGCTGGATACATGAGGGAATATGAGTTCTGACCCCTGCTATGTGTGCATCCAGGATAAGTTGGCATCTGAAAGAAAAGGCATGAAGTGCTAGTGTCAGAAAAACTGCTCATGGGATGCTTGTGTTAATTACTATTAGGTGCCCTGTTAGGGCTGTGCCTTGGCTAGCCACCAGGGATTCCAGTCTCTCTGCCATTTCCTACCCTGAATATACCTGGATACTTTGCAGGCACAGGTGGCTTGATGATGATTAGTTATATGTTAACTGAAATGTACAAACTAGCTAAATGAGCTTTTCAGAGTGGAATTCTGACCTCCCCATTTACTAAGATGTGTTAATCATGAAGTCATCCAAAAGTGTTGTTGTTTTTTTTTCTGTTAGGCCTCATTAGCTAACAGATTTGAGGAGAAATAAATGTCTTATTAAAACAATACCCTCAAAAGCAATGTGTTAACTTTTTTATCTTGGCACAGGTTAACCTCTTGCTACTGTTAATATTAAATACCAGCAAACTGTGGATCACAGGTATACCCAAAAAACCAACATTGTGCAATAAATGGGGTTTGGTTTATGGGTGTTTGAAATACCAAGTAGTATGCCGTTTAACTGGCTTACCTGTAAGTAATGTTCCCAAGTGTTTGGAGACAACAGTCTCCCTTTGGCAGTTAAAGAACTCCAGTTCTTGAATAGGACTTCCTTGTAAAGATTTCTTCCCTAAAAGGAGGGGAAAACATTAGGTTTGCTGTGAAGCCAGATTTAGTTTTCACAGGTATAGTAGGACATTTAGTGTGTGAATTTCCTATGTAATTCATTGTGTATACTTGATTTAACAGTATGCAGACCCCTAAAATGTTTTGCTTTTTTAGTTTTCTTCCTTTCAAAGTACATAAGTGTCCTGGTTTCAGCTGGGATATAGTTATGGTGGTGGATGTAATGCAAGAATCCTGGATTCTAAATAAAGAGCTTGTGCTACCAGCTTTTCACCTTTCCAGACTTGCTTAAAAGGAACAGCACATCTTGGAGGAGATGAGGGGTCCTTTTTATGAGTGTGTTTGTTTTAAAAACAAACAAATAAAACCCACCAAAACCAGTTATAAGCATATGCACTGATAGTCTTCAATAGTAATAGATAAAGCCAAATTGGAAAAGGAGTTGGTACCCTTACTGTCTTCGAGGATTCAATTTGAAATTCCATCCAGAAGAAAATGGGGGCTTCTTAGGTTGTACAAAGGCTGGAGAGCAGTTTGTTGGCTACACAGCAAGCCATGTAATCCAGGGGAAAGGTTGACCATCTGTACAAATAGATGAGGAAGCTTAACTCTACACTGGGGAGTCAAAACACTTCTTGAGTATGATATTGATGAACTCAAGAAATTACTCCTGCTTCTTCCACTCCTGCATTGTGGCAGCCTGTTGCGATTCCTTTTCTTCACTGTGCCTTGCAAACATTGACTTGCATATAAAACATGTTTTTATCCTCATTTGGGTAGATCCCAAGCACAGTGATTAAAATACTTGCTGTAGAAAGGCTGAGTTGACCACTTTGCAGCTTAGCCTTATCAGGAGTTTGGTGTTTGTTCAGACAGCATGTTAACACAAAGAGCAAGTTAGTAGAAGTGGCTGCATCTTCTTGGGCTTCCCTGATGCCTTTCCTTGAAAGGACAGAGGATCTGTTTCCTCCCACAAGAAAGCAAATCTGGACCTCCCCTCCCTAGCAGAAGGGTCCTGCTGGCAGCTGAAAGGAAGCACATGCCAGCTGTGCAAATCTGTCCATATAATGCTGCCAGCAATTTCTTTCCCTTTCTAGCCCACAGGGTTGTCTGATGCCATGCACTCCCTCTACATGCCCATTTCTAATTTAGGACTCTTGTGCTTGATGAATGTGAAATGAACTTTCATGTGCCAGCTCTGTTGTAATGTTAGTGGTGCTTAAGAATGCAGTACTGCAGTATTTTAATATCAAAATTGTGACCAGAGTGATGCACCATGTAACTTTCATTTCTGTAGTGTGATTATCAAAACTCCAGGTTTGTATGGCGGATACAGAGGGACCTGTTCTTTGGGAATGCTGTTGGGATTGATTGCACGCCTGTGCTGTGAGAGTTGCACTCTTGGAAGGGTTCCCTCCTGATGACTTTTTTTTATACAGCCTCATTTAAGGACATTGGCTTACAAAGCAGTTTCATCTTGGAATAAGGCTTGTCTTGCTGCCTTATTTCTGTATCTCTTGTTAAAGTACAGTAAATGAAAATCTACATTACCAGCTGCTGGCCTCTAATGGCAGGAAAGTTGCTGTGAGACTACAACTTCATGATAAGCTTAAAGAACAAGAGTTTTATGGTGTAGTCTCCACAATTACCAATGAGACGCACTCCCTGGACGTTGCTAACGGTTGAAGCAGGAAGTGAAGTGCTTGTGCTGTTCCAGCTACTTGTTCTTAGTGAGTTGTTAGTTGAGTCCCTTCAGAGCTGAGCTTTCTTGAACAGAGAGTCTCTGTTATTTTTCAAGAGATTTTTGTCCTGGATGTATGCTTTTGCATTCAGCTGGTGAGGCATTCAGCTGGTGAGGCTTCCTTCCTGAAGCAGTCCTTCTTGAGGTGTGTGATGATACCTCAACATTCCTCTGCTGCTCTCTGAGTTTTGCTTTATGAATGTAGAACAGATGCAAGTAAGGCTAATCGAAGTCTCTCTCAGGCAGCTGACTTTATGCTGTTGTCTGGATGTTGCATTGTAATTTTGTTTTACTTAAGAGTCTTGGTGCTTCTTATTCTGATGGCTCTGTCAACCTCCTTAATGGGGCACAAAGGAACAGTCCTTTTCCTTTATTACTTCTTGCTGCTAACCTGAAGAAAAGAGACAATAACTCTTTGTCACAGGTATTACCTACTTTTGTAATATTTCTTTCTGGCTTTAGATCCTTGTTGAAATTTCTAGCACTGTTGCCCTCCCTGTAGCAACTCCCAAGGACTTCCAGCTTCTGTTAGTCGAGCAGCTAGAATGGCAAACAGAAAATTAGCTCTACTGCCAATGCATCCTTTCTGTGTCTTGTTGATCTAGTCTCCTCGGTTACTTGGCTTATTTCCCAACCTCCACCTAGATTGTTGATTTAACATTGCCAGTCTCTGTTCTTTTGTCTGCTGTACCTTAATCTTGAATACTGCTGTTTCCTCCTGTGCTGTTTCAGTGTTTCGATGCTGAAGATAAAGCATCATTCTCACTGGTGGTAGGGAGGATCTCTTGGTGCATGTCAGTGTGGGTGCTGGCAGAGCCTTGCGAGTCGTTTGTCCAAGCTGGTCGGTTGGTGGCTAAGTAGTTACCTGAACACCTAAATGATGCTGTTAATGTTATTTACAACTTCCAGCGCATGGAAGCTGGGTCTCTCAGAAGGATCTAACTGCACTTTGGTAAAACACATGGTAGCTAATGTTCATGTCTGTATTACTTCATGAGCAGGTGCTCTGTGTGTGAACCTTGACTCTGTCCACAGTCTGCCCATGTATGTACTCCCATGGTTCTTTCCTTTTCTGGAACTTAGGTTTCTTCTCAAGAGCTGTCTGTTTGTTGTCTGGTTCTCAGACACCACCTTCAGCTCAGTTATCCTACTTTTCCTGTTGCTATGCCAAGCCCTGATGCTGTTAATATGGGCATGGGTGGGGTGTATCTTGAGTATTTGATACACAAAATGCCTCTTTTTGTGAATGAGTGATGCTTATCCTGATGATGTTTACTGACAAATATGAAGTTAGATGACAGAAGGAGACAGACTAATTTCTGAAGTATAATAAATTATTTTTGTAATTAAACTTGTGAGGTGTTGCTGTACAAGCACTCTTTAGACTTTCTGAAGTCAGAAAAAAAGATGTAGAGGAGAAAGCGTAGCTTCTTGATTCCAGAACTTCCTTTATATTAGCTTTTGCTGACAAAAAGGAGGATTCAATCTGAAGATGTTGATAATTTTGTGTTTTGCTAAAAGCACATCTTTCTATTACTTGTAATCAAGAACTTTTCCAAAGGATGTAACAAAAACTGCAGCCCACATTCTGCTAGCTAGGAGGCTTAGAAATGAGGCTTTTAGGGGTAGGGGAATTTTGTTACTTTCTTGCATTTTAATATGTGCCCCTGAAGAGGAAGAATTAGTATTTGTGGGCTGTGCCTGTAGGCCTGTGTGACAACATCCTGCTGTCTGGTTTTGTTTCTTTCAAGAGCCTCTTTAAACAAAACAAAACTATCATCCCCTTTCCTTTTTACCCTTCAGCAACGTACTGATGGTTTTGTGTAGATGCTGTACTCACTATAGGTGTTGCTGGTTAGTACTTCATGTTCCAGCTAACTGATCAGTTTACTTTTGCTTAACACTTTGAAATGCGGTGTCTCAATTTACAATTGATGTTGCAACTCTAAAAATGCCTCAGTAACTTTACAGTGTATACACTTAATTCCTGACAGGAAAAGGATTTCGTGTTTGACTTCTAACTGTTTTAGTGTTCTCTCTTTTTAACTAGGTGTATGTGATACCTACCCTTTTGAACTTATTGGCACACAGACCCAATATTCAACTGTTTTGTTAAGCAGGACTTACATAGAGGAAAGCCTCTTAGTGTAATGGATTGTGTAATACTCAGTGAAACTTGTCTAATACGGTTTTCAGTAGAGAGTAAAGGTGAAGTATCTCTTAGAACTCACTGAGCTGGAGCTTAAAGCTAAATGAACATGTTGATACCTTGATACTATTTACTTCTATGTATGTTTAGCTCTTCTCACTCTGTGATATTGTATATTGCACTTCCAGGTAGTCCAACAACCATCAGGGACCATTGTAAAGCAAGTATCTTCACTCCCGCAACCCTCAACACTGACCCTACAGACATCTCAGAAAAGGATGCCACTGAATACACTTGTTCAAACTAGCCAGTTTCCTGCAGGTAAAGTGAAACCTTTTTAACGGAAAAGGGAGAAGACTGCTGAAGTATAGAAATAAGTGCAGGCTGTTGGTGGATTGTAGGAATATAAGAAGGTGGTTGTCTGTTGGGAGCAGCCAGCTCCGTGTGATAAGTTGAACATCTTTGCTTGGAGCTCTGATGAGAGTGCCATGTCAACTTCTGGCGCCTGTTACAAGCATGTCAGTCAAACATATGTACTTGTCAAAAATACTGTGAGTAAGCTCCTTTCAGTGAACTTCCTTTAAACCGTGATGCTTTCGAGAATTGTTTTCCTTCAACAGGTCCAGGTTGATGCGTAATGTGAGTTTGTCTCAGACAGCCAGTTTTCACTAAAACCTTTGACTGGTCAGCAGAGAAGAGGGTGTTTGCTGACATTGTGGAATGGTTTGGGCTGTTCAGAACATGTAGAATGTAAGATTCTAGAGTGTCTAGTTTTCCATGGACCTGAGTAGTTATTGAGACTGCAGTAGCCTTTGCTAGAAGCATGAACTGATTAAACAGTTGTTTTAGCATTTTGCTTTCTACCATGGCATGTTCTTTGTTTTGTTTTAGGTTCCATTCTGAAACAAATTACCTTACCAGGAAATAAAATTCTGTCGCTTCAAGCATCTCCTGTTCAGAAAGCTGAAATAAAAGCAAATGGAGCAACATCCTTCAGGTAAAAATAAACAATATCAGAAGTTTACTATAGGAAGGAACAAAAGAAACAGACAGTATAGAAGTGGGAACAGAACCCAAATCAAAGCAACTTTCTTTAGAAACTTGTTTATGATGGGTGGTTTTCAATTTATAATATCAGTTGGCAAGGGGAAACCTAAAACTTTTGACTTCATATCAGATGTTAACTATTTTTAATGTAAGAAAGCTATCTTGATGAGGTTGGATTTTTATCATGCTGTCACAAGAGTGTAATTATATAAACAGTGTGCATCACTATGTACCAGTATTTCGCTTGTAGAGGAGGCATATTTGATCTCCATCCTATGAGTACTATTAACTAATCTAAAGCAGTTACCTTGCATTAAAAGCTTTCTGTAGAATTAAAGCAGATATAACCTGTTTTTTACAGATGTAAAGATAGCATTGAACTGTTACTTGAACTGGTCAGTAACCTGTCTAAAGCTCTGTGCTGTATTTCAAAGTCTTTTATTAGTTCCTCTTACAAGCTTGTTCCTGTATGTAGAGGTGAAAGTCTTTGACTACACCACTAATTATGACTTCTGGCACATTCTCCTAGGCATTTAGATTACAAGAGTGCTTAAAGCTTTTAGTTCTGGTAACTGATTAAATTTTCAAAAGCAGAAATTATTTTTGTAGCTCTGAAATGTCATGCTGGAACAGAGGTACAGGCTGCTGTAAGCATTATTGGTCTTATGACTTTAAGGCAAGCATGAATTTGCTCTTCTGGGGATAAAAGCAGACATGACACCTTTGTCTTGTTGACCAGTTGACTTCTCATCTCGTGAAAGCTACATACAGCTTTGTGTGCACTGGCTTTGTGTGCACTGATATAAGACAGGGAGCGGTTGTTGTTTGTAGTAACATACAGTATATAGTAAACACCAGAACACAGGTAGCCAGAAGTTTACATGAAAAGCTGATGTTAAAGCAATAGCTCTGTTCAGTTGCCTCAAGCTCTTATGAAATACACTTTGGAATATAATTTGGGATGTAATTTGGGGTAGTGATGTTTGGGAAAAAGAAAATCACTTCATAAATATAATTAACAGAAAAAAAGGCAAAATAACAAACAAATTAAATAATTAAAAAAAGGAACTTTTTTTTTCTCTTCCAGTTGGAATATATTAACTGCCTTACATAAAAAAGTTTGAATTCTTGAAGTTCCTTCTCCGAATTGTTGTATTCTTAGTGTAGGAAAAACTCTGCTTTTACAGTGTGATCCAAGATGGATTTCTGTTCTTGCTTTTGGATTATGATTTTCAAAGTAGCTTAATTCCATGAGAATTCATATTTAAAATCTCTAACTCACCTTAAATTTTTCTAATAAGCATTCTTATATCTCTGGTGCTTCTTCTATTCACTGCTATAACCAAATTTCCAACTTCAAAACCTACATATGAGCATCCTCTTATATCTGAACCTGAGCAGCGTGTACCCGAGCTTTTGGCTTCCCTCCATCAAGTATGTATGTTCTCCAAGCAGGCCTAACACCACATAGGGTTAATCTGGCCTGGGCAATAGATGTTCCCCAGTAAGCTGTGAAGTGGGTTGTTCTCTTCTGTCTTGACTTTCAGTATTCCCAGCACGGCTGTTCTTTGTGACCTGTGATCCATCATGCATGACCTGCTGATCATGTGTGAGGCGGAGAGAACCACCATGGCCCCCTTTCAGGTTTTGTGATGAGATTCATTATGGACAGAGAGCGTGTCTTGTAATTGATGTGATTGTACATGTGGCACTTCAAACTGTATACTCTCATTGCAGTATGTCACTGAGCCTGACTCCCTCTGCTACTGTGTGACTTGGTTAGGTTAAGATTCGAGCTCGAATGTACTCACTAAACTGTACTTAATAGGCTGCAATTTGACCGTGTCTGCTCCTTAATGGGCTGGTTTAGGTTGCTTGAGATGAGCAGTAATAAAAATGGTGATTCCTTATTTCCCAATTAAAAAAAAAAAAAATATTTCTAGAAATTATTTCAGCTAAGCATGGGCATCACTGTCACTTGATTGCCCCATGGCATGTGTTCTAAAGGGCAGTTTGTCTTAAAAGCATCAAGATTTTATAAACTGCTTTATATACTTCTGTAAAGTATATGCTAGAGCACCCTGGAAAAAATGAGACACATGTTTGCATCTTTGTGCATCTATTCTGTCTAATAGAGTTGTTCTCCAAAGCACATACAACTCTGACTTCTGTGCATTTCATCCAGAAGGGACTAGGCAATCTCAATCAGAAGACAAACAGGAGTGAGGCAGCAGAGTGGAGAATGTCTGGGCAGCTGATCCTCCTGCCCCGCGCTGGTGATTCTTGCCCCACTGGAGTTGTCTGTGATGATGCAGGGAGGTTTGGGTTACACATGCCCTTCTCGTTTTTATCTTTTGGCTATTGCATAAAATGGAGTAAAGATGGATTCATAAGAATACACGTGCGTTGGTGAACACCAGAGGGTGCCACAGCCTCACTTTTCAACCAGTACAGGCACATTTGTAATGTATGGTGCATCTGCTTTGCTTGCTCCTCTATTCCAAGAGAACGTTCAGTATGTGTCAAAACTGACTTCATGCAGGGTAGCACTCTCTGTTCTGTTTCCCCATTGTCCTAATAAGCTTAAATCACTGGAGACTTAAAACAGCTGGGAGAGTTTTTTCTTGTTGCTTTCTGGGTGTGATATGTGAAATATAAAAAGCATTAAAGAAAGTGGTGTGGAAGAGGGGCTTTATGGAGGGATTGCTCAAAATGAAAGCAAGTCATTATCCAACAGGAATGTGTGTGTATGCTCTGGAATATTTTAAATTTGTCATTTTAGTAAGAATGAGTTCTATCACTCAGTCGATGTACATGATACCTTACCTAAAATGAGTGAGGTTTGTTGGAACAGCAAAGGAAAAAAGAATAGTAAAAAGTACAAACTTAACGTGGCTTCTGAAACTTATATTTTCTTTAGTGAGTGCTACTTCTAAGGAAATGCAATTATAGTTTTCTTGTGTTAGGTAAAATAAGTCCTGCAGTGTTTTCATAAGTGCAAATTAATCTTCCATCAAGGCTAGTGACTTGGTGATTTAATGCAAAGTTATGAAGAAATTAGAATTGGTCCTTAAAAATAGTACAGGTAAAGATGTCTGCTTGCATATAAGCTCTCTTGCGAGTACACATGTACAAGAGACAGTGAGAAATGGAAATATGCATGGAAGTATTAAAGAAAATAGTAAACTGGTAAAGGGAAATTCAGGTATGTAGAAAGGTGGATAGATATCTAGTGTAGAAGTTTACCTCCTTCATGTTGAGTATTTGGAGTATGTGGCCAGATTGAAAAGCTAAAATGATTTCCTGAAACTGTGTACTATACAGTTGTACCTGAGGTACAAGCATCCATACCTGGATTTTGTAAACAGCTCCACTGGGGTAATGTCAGGTTCCAGCATCTAGCTCTGATATCTACTGATGTGTGTTCTTGGTGCTAGTTGTGCAGATTTTTGTAATCTGCTTTATCAGCAGATTGGTGGCAGTCTCCACTTTAGTGGGATTCTTGTCTCTGCCATCAGCAAAGTAGTGGTCATTAAGAAGAGGATACAGGAGTGTACTTGTGAAGATCAGTTAGCACTTAATTATCATGCAGTGAAGTTTCGTTTACACACTTGTTGAAAGATCAGGGTCTCTGTTAGGCTGATAGGGCATGACTATATGCTCAGTTGCTGGGTGTGAAAGGGTAGGGGGAGAGAAACAGTTCTAGCAGCGGTAACTTCAACTTTGAAATCTGATCATGGTCGTCTACCTGCTCTGACAGTCCTGGGGTTTAACGCTTTTAGCACGATGGATTTGGGGCACAAGCCTAGTCAGGAAGCTATTGTGTCTAGTTAGACTTAATGAATGAAGCTCGTTTGAGAATCCTTTGGGTCTCTATTCCTGAATGAATCACTTTTGTATAACTCCCAGCCATGAGGCACACAAATGAATAAAAGGAGGAGTAGGGAAAGGCTGGACTCCTTTCCTAGCCAGGCTTATCTCCAGAAACTTGTGGTAGACAACTTGCACCATACAAACCTACTGAAGCCCAAAGGAGAAGATCCCTAGGAAAAAAAATCCCAGCACTTTCTTTTATGTTTTGAGTATAGCTCAAACCCAACCTACATTTTAATAACATCAGCTTCTACCCATTGCCAGCCCTAAGAGATCACTTTTCACTTAAGAAGAGCATATTTCTGGCTAACCCCTTGTTCAAGAGTGAGGTAGGCCACACAGTATTTTCTGAAGGTGAACTTTATCAAACCTTGCCAGAGAATACTCTTCAAGAGGAAGGATGTGTGGTTTAGTTTTTTCTTTGTTTTCCAAATCAAAAGACCTGCAAATTGAGTGCTTTCACTTGTCTTTATTAATATTGCAGACATCTATTCTGGATTGGTTCTTGAAGCCACTGTCAGGGCCTTTGTCACTTTATGAAGCAAGAGAAGGTTTTCTCTTGATGATCTAAACTTACTTGAAAATAACTTGGATTGTTTCACTGCCAGAGTCCTGACAAATCTTTTCCCATATAAGATTCATTCAGTATTTTAACTTAAATGATCTTTTTTAAAAAAGAAAAAAAGAAGGCTGAGGCACACAGGCTATTTGGTTAACATGAGCTTTGCTATGAGTATGTGTTAGTGCTCAGTATGCCAGATTTGAGGTTTTATTTTAAACACATAGTCCAAAGCTGCTACAGCAGAATCTAGCAAATTGAGCTGGAACTAGAGCTCAGCTGCTGTTCCTCAAAATCATGACATCCCCCCTGCCACATACGTAAGTACTGTATGATAGGACTGATTCAAAGGGCAAGGTCTGGGTTGGTTCTGGTATATAGACAAAGGAGTGTTTGTATCTTATTTTTTCAGAAAACTCACTAAAAGAAAAGCAAAGATCAGGTCTGTGCTAACATGCCTGTGCTGTAAACTTCAGTTCATAGGGTAGGCATCTCAGTTAGAAAGTGGGCTTCTTTATGAGTCAATATCCAGTTTCCTTCAACACTTGGTTCTACCTGAGGAATTGGAGTTTTAAAACAAATTTCAAGCTGTAACAGTGGTAGTGCAGGGTGGGGGGTTTTGGGGAACTTTTAATCCAGGTTTACCTCAGTCCCTGGCTTTTGAGCTCGCTCAGAATTTCAGTTTCATATAAAGGATTCACGTGCCTAGCAACTGAGGCATTAGTCAATTTAATGTTTGAGAGGCACTTCACTAAAGTGTGAAAGCTGTTAACATCCACCTGTTCCTGTCCACACCCACACTAAACATCTATTGTATAGGGGTAGCCTCCAAGATATGCAATGTGGCTGTTGATAGTCAAGAGGCTTTTTCTTTCTATCTATTCTGAGCAAAGCATTAAGTGTTGTTTTTCTCTTCAATAGAGTTGAAGATGACATAAATGATGTGACTTCTATGGCTGGTGTTAATCTTAACGAGGAGACTGCATGCATTTTGCCAACAAACTCTGAGCTCATTGGTACTGTGATCCACTCTTGTGCAGATGAACCTTTTCTCTCCTCAGAAGCGCTTCAGAAGAAGATCTTGAACATAGGTGAGAACAAAGTGTGTGCAACAGATATGTATGGATGTAGTATTTCCTTGCCTGCTTCATTAGCTAGCCTCCAAGCTTTGAAGGAGGAGCTGGAACTACTTTGATCTATAATCTCAGTTCATGTGTTTCTACCAAAATATAGTGAGTTTTTACTTCTGCTTCTAGGAAACAGCTCTTCTGTAAGGTTTTCTTTTGCATATAAATATCCTGAAGCACAACCAGAAGAAACAAACTGGTGCCACTTTAGCATATGAGAAGTGAGCAACTTTATGACTCTTAAACTTAATGGAACACTTAATAACCGCATAGATGCTGGTGTCAAAACACTTAAGTGTGCTTTTCTATTTCTGCAGCTCCCAACTTGATGCATTACACTGACTTTCCTAACAGTTTTTGCATTCCTCAGCCTGCTCAGGTATATGTATTCTCTTGACCAACATTAAAAGTTTCAAACTTCCAATACACACAGGGCAGACCTTAGTTTATAACTCCTTCTATGGAAAAAACTTTAATTTTATGTGAAAGAGACATTAAAGCTGTTTGTCTGTATCACTGAATAATACTGGAATGTATGTTAAATGCCTGTGACTAAACTCTTATAGGAAGCCTTTAGTGTATATATTATTTCAGCTGTTAGTTTCTAAGCTAAATAACAACTGTTGCTTAGCAATGTTGTATTACGTCAGAGCAGGGTGCATGTATTTGTATAGCACCACACTGATTGGTACCACTGCTGTCTACAGCAAACTGGATGAATATTGCTCAACTCTGTGCTCATGCTCTCTGCCTGGTAGCTTGCCATACTGGAACAGTGAGTTTTACAGCTGAGCATTCAAGAAAGCCTGTTGTTTGTAGATGCAGTCGTAATTCTGTCACAGTGGTTTAACTACATGATCATAAAGTCTTTCTGTTTCTACATGCAACTGGTTCTTAGTCCAAACTGAGCAGCTAGCATGTGATGAGCATGTAGCCTGCTAATGCTACCCGCTACCTCAGTACATCCTGCACTAGTGCAGATGTGCCATCTGAGCTGTATACAGCATAGTTGAGGGAAGTAAGTACTGTGTTAGTAGTGGAAAAGAGAAAATACACATCAAAACTGGTGCCTAGAAGACTTTCCTAAAATTCAGTAGAGCATTAACCAGTCATTCATGGGAAGTGGGTATAAGGAAAAATGAAGAGCTATAAAAAACATGAAGTACTTCTAGAATAATTTTCCCGTTTGGGGTGTGAAGACAATTCACTGAAAGATGGTTGAATACAAGCCTGGCTGTTTCATGGCTGGTGTGGTAACTGATTCACATCACTAATAATAATAATTCATGTTGTAAATGAAGAGCGTTTTGATTGCAAGGAAAATATTACAGTCAGGGAGTACAGCATTTCAGAAAATGAACACTTGTGCTTTTGAACCAAGCCCTTTTTGGTTTAGGAGTTGTGTGTGTGTGTGAAGGGAGGTCTTGAGATTTGGGACATTTTATTTTGTCTTGAAGTTGGCATACTAAAATGTATTCTGATAGTCTAGTGAGAAACTGCTGCGGAAGTGTTGAAAGGTGCTTGAGCAAAATGAGCTTTGCACTCGGCTAGGGTACAGGCCAGTGCTCGCTGGCCAAGATCAAGTAGTGGTAACATTTAGATTATATCTGGGAAAGCATTGTAGATTCTCCCTGTCTCGCGAGACAGTTTTTCGTTTTCAGTTAGAGTAGCAAAGGCAAATGAAATAGGTGATTAGGTTTTTTTTACTATGTAGTGTTTATCCATTCTTAACACTCTGCTTGGCAATAAATACTGAAATGGGTTTTGAAGGCGTGCTGTATATTGCATCATAAAATATTACAGCCGCTGTAAATGCAGCGAGGGGCAAGGGAAAGTGCTTCTGACAGGTACAGCATATGAGGCATGTGAAACTGCTGCCTGCTGTGCCTACCAGGGAAAAATCATTGCCATCCAGGTGTCTCGACAGAGTCGCGCTGAGTGATCGATGGTGTCAACCATGGGCAGGCTTCTCCGTCAGCAGCCTGCAGCCGCAGGAAGGTTGCAGAGGTGATGCCCAGCTCTGGGTGCGGGGCTGGCACAGCTTTGCCTGGAGCTGTCACCAGCCTCAGTCGCAGCTGCTGAAATGCGGAGAGGCAGCAGCAGCCCGAGAGAAAAGGTTGAAGGTGATGGCATGATGACCCTGGCTGGACTTGATCTGTGTTGTCTGAGCCGCTGCCATGGGATGGTTGGGTCTGTCTGCCCTGTGCTGGTCGGCTGAGGCAGGTGAGAGGGTCCTGTGTGCCTGGAGTGCGCTGCAAAAATCATCTGCTCATTGAATAAATGTCATGAGTTGTTAACAAGCACGGTGTCAAGCAGGGCACAATGTAATTCTCTATTTTTTTTAATTACTGGAATTAACAGAATATGGCACTAATTTCTACAGCTACCACTTCTCCCCCTCCCCGAACATGAAGCTTGATTTGTGTTCTTATTAACTTTGTCCTATAAATGACCTTGCAAGGAGAGTGGTTCTGGAGGCTAAAGTGAAACAATGTCTATATTTTCTGAAGCTCCAGGCTAAGTTTTATTAATGTAATGTCTAAGATCTTTGAAGTTGTGACTTTACCAGGAAAATCATAATCTCCAAACCTTTATTCATAATGGGTATGACTTCCAGGGGGAACAGAATACCTGCTGTGCTAATTATTTCAATTATCAGCTACTACTAAAACACGTAATGGATTTTCTCTGCTTCCACAGGTAAAAGGCATGGCATTATGGAACTTAACTCTGATGTTGTGAACTTGATCTCCCATGCTACACAGGACAGATTACGAGGGCTCCTAGAAAAGCTAACTGTAATTGCTCAGCACAGAGTGTCAACCCACAAGGTAAAGGAAATCATTAAGCAAGTTTTGCACCAAAGTTTTCCTGCTTTGCAGCCTCGAAGGTAAACCTCTTCCAAGTATAGCCACATCATATGCAATATGTGTGTTTGCAGTATCTACCAAAGGCTGGTTTTAACTGTTTTTAGCCTCTAACTAGTCCTTAGGTTTTCCATCCAGCTTGTTGGAAAGATGCTTTTAAAACCCAGCAGAAGAGTAAATGCGTGTGTTTCTCCTCTTCCACAAAAGCGGTAGCTGTTATACAAAAATCTGTCTTGCACGGTTAAATGTAAAGCTATTTTTGAATGCTCTTGGTGGTCAGGTTGATTTAGGGGCTTGTGTTTGCTTTATGCGTTTACTGTTGATGAAACTGCAGTATTGGCTCAGTAAAAAAGCCTTGGGAGACTGAATGGAGTATTTTATTTTTAGAATGTGCTCCATGTGAAGGCAGAGACCCCTTTGATCTTAAAGTTTCCAGAACTCTTTTTCTGCCAGTGCTACTTAAAATTCCCTCCCCTCCTTCTTGTATTAGCTCCATTCAGTATGAAGTGAATTAGGTTCCAGTGAGCCAGTATTCCCTTAAGATGCTTGTATGGTACAAATGGGAAGCAATAACTTACTGGCCAAAATAGCTCTTCTCTTTTTTTTGTCCTCAATAATAAGGTATTAGTCCACACATTTTCAATATCAAGCAGGTTTAGTTTATTGTTGTTTTTTTTTGTTACAGGAACTTAATGAAATTTAATAAGAGCTACTAACTGGTGGGATAGGAGTTATTTTTGTACTGAACACTTTTTATAGGCTTTTAAGCACTGAAGAAGCAATAGTAAAGAGCAGAAACTATTTGCAAACTTCCAAGTATTATAGTGATGTCTGGAGCAGTTGGAGTATGTTGTTCCTTGCCAGAAGAAGATGTGGTAGAAAAAGAAAATCAATGCAGAAAAAGAGTAGAGTTTTTAATGAGAAGTCTTTAGAAATCTGTACATGCTCTATGTTGTCTCTCTGAAGTGGGAGATCCAGTAACGGTCCTGAGCAAAAGTGAGGTGAAAGTTGAAGTCCTGGGTAACCAGTGGGACTTCGTGTCCTGCAGACACCAAGGACACAAGGGAATGTTCTTGGACAGTGGGCTTGATAGGACTGATTTCTTTCTCATGGAACTAAAGCAATAGGAAAACTGATAGTTTTTTGTCTGATTGAATTGCCAGGAGCAATGATAAGATTGCATTCTTACAGTAAGCTTGCTTTCTTGTCCTTTTTTTTCTCATAAACAAAACAAACAAGTAATGGGCATAATAATCCTAGAGGCACAGGGACCCTCTTCTGTCAGGAAGATGGTATTACACTACAGGAGTGTCCTTACGATTATGTTTGTGAGTAATAATATTGTGAAAGATGCTGACAGGTTTTTAAATGTTCAAGAACAGAACAGTACAGGGTTTTGGACCCCTGTTATGTATTTATTTATGTATTCCACTTCCCTCAGTGCTTGCCCCGTCCTCTTTTCCCTCTAGGCTGTTGATAGGTATCAGTGTGCAGTGTGGGCATCATGTTTTTCAGAGAATTTTCCAGAGCCTTTTCAGGTTGCCCTGTAAGGCTTTGTATTTGCTTATGCCCATAACAAAAAGATGTACAGTAATAGGGATAGGTGGGGTGAAACTAAGGCAAATATTGTTAGGCTAGGTGTTAGTGTAAAAAGCCAGTAATTCATGGGGTCATACTTGGGAAACTCTTCTTCCCAGTTTGCTCAGCTCATGCCTAGCAGCTTACATCTGATTGATACCCCTGCAGGGAGAGTGAGTTGACAGCGTAAAAGCTTCATATCATGTAGCCATACTTGCCAACTTTTGCCCTTTTTTACTAAATTTCGGAGCAGGGAGATAGAGGAGTCTGTCTTTGGAAGTCACTAACTTAACTGGGATAAAACTATCATGGCAGTCTCTTTATCTGAAGGAGGAATAGCCTGTCAGATTGTTGTAAACTGCTCTCTGTTGCGATTCTTGTTGCAGTGCCTTTATAGAGCCTTGGTAAGACCACAAAGGTAATTAGCTTGCTGGTTTGGTTCCTCGGCTGCTTCCCTCCTAAAGCCTGGAGAACTGCTGAGGTATAAGAGTATGTATGTGACATAATATGATACCCAGGACCAGAATTAATAATGACGACTAAAGAGTACAGTGATTTTAAAGAAATGGTTTTTATGTGGATGGGTTCAGCACAGCATGACTGCTGTGTTCCTGTGTTTGGAGCCCATATGAGCACATGAGAGGCATGGTACCATGCTGTGCTATAAACATTGCTTCATGCAAACATTTTCCCCATGTGCAGTAGCAGTAAAATACTGCAGCCCTAAACTGCACTATCTGTAGGGCGATGTGGTGTGGCACTGAACTGGTTTTAGGGGTAAGCTTTAAACATAGCAAGGATTGAGCACTCCTAGATGTGGTAACAGCCAGCCTTCTCCTACCTACCCCATGCCACCAGCAAACTGCGGAGTGCAGAAATAACTTACCAGAAGGTTTTCTGTTATTAACTTATTTTAGGAGTTGACTATATAAAAGCCAGAGCTTAATAAGTTCCCACATAGTAGCTGAACCTCTGCGACTGCTTGTCCCTGCTCTGTCCTCAACAAGGCTGTTCAACATGGCTTAAACTTCAGATTTTGTGGGAGAGCTGGTCTTTGTGGGATTCTTTCAACTTCTTTCCAGGTGGACTGAAGTGGAGCACAGCTTTGCTGTGTGTGGTTTTTCCTTTCTGCCTTTGGACATACAATACATTCCTGGTGCTAAAACGCAAGTACCTTAGTCAGGTTTCAGATTCATTTACAGGTATGTGACAATCTAACAAGGAAGCTGCAAATCACAGACAAGGTGTGTAGCTGCTCTTGAATTCCTTGCCAGTTCTCTTCTTGCTGAAGATGTACCTGAGAATGCTTTGCTTCAAAGCTG
Source organism: Coracopsis vasa (assembly GCA_026283785.1). NCBI lineage: Eukaryota > Metazoa > Chordata > Aves > Psittaciformes > Psittacidae > Coracopsis > Coracopsis vasa. The sequence goes on along the minus strand of JANHGB010040959.1, from coordinate 21,288 downwards.
CACGTCTCAAATATGTGTAAACCTAATGTAAAAAGTTTGGTAGGAATTGGCTGTGCCTTAGAGCACATCTGTGATGGGGTCTTGATTGTATGCATTTCTTTATTTCTTTTGATGGAAAAAAAAAGGCGTGGAAAAATTAATTTTATAACAAGATTATATAAATGTGCTATTGTTGTTTGAAAGCAATAATTTATTTTAGGATAGCAGAAGAACTTTCTTTCACTTTTAGTGAATTCCAGATTAAGTGTAGCTCAGATAAAGTAAAACCAACTTTTTAACTGTCAGATATACAAGGTCAGCTTTCACACGTATGAATCTAACCATGCTCTCTATTGTGGTTATGTGCTTTATCAGTAGCTTAAATTTCTGTCTGTGATTACACTTTTAACTTTAGTTTGGTTAGGATTGCACTGTTGTAGCTGGGGACAGTTTGGCCTTATGTAAGAAGTTAAACTGTTGCATGAACAGCTGAATCCAACTTGCTCCATCATAACAGTAATGGCTACAATTTATGAACAGGTATATAATATAATGTTTTCTGTCTAAGCAATTCTGTGCTAAATGATTATAGATAACAAGTGTTTTTTGGACGAAATATAACTACAGGTGTTCCTCTTCTAAAAATTCCTGAAATAAAGTATCTTACACCAGTTGTTGATGAGCTGAAATACTATTACGGATGCGCCCATTTCTTGTCCCGTATAAGAACATGGTAGAGTGCTGCTGGTTGAGAGGCTTGCATTTCTAATTGGCATAAGGTCTTGGATTTGGCTTTAAAAATGTAATCTGACTCTGACTTTGAGCATTCCAAAGCAAAATGCTTCTAAACTTTGGAAAAAGTAATCTTCTGGTAATACGGCTTTCTTCTTTGTCCCTTTAAAAGGATTGTGGTATGCTGGTGGATTATTATAAACTCCTGTTTCAAAACAAATTCAAAACAAAAATGTACTGAGACTGACTCGAAGTAGTGTGTGTTTTGTGGGGAGCATTGGGGAAAAAAAATCTTGAGTAGGAACAGAAGATGGGGGAAAGGTTGTTTGGACTTTTTGCAGAGCCACAGACTCTTCTTTGGAAAGCCTCCTTAGTTGCAACACATGGTGTGGTCCGAGCCAAAAATGGTGATACGTGACAATGTGGCAGCTTATTGAAAAGGACCAAACTTAATACCAGAGGAGGGATTGATTTCTTCTTTGGCTGGGTTGTGAGAATTCAGATCATGAGACAATGGTACCCCAAAAGAAGACTTTTACTTTCCTTACAGCTTTTAAAAGTGTATGATTGAGTGCAGGAAGAAAAGTCTGAGTATAGCATGTTTGAAAACTAAAAATTTAGCAACTGAAGTTACTGAGAGTCCATAAGCTTAAAATATACCCTTGCCTGAAATATAGCTGTAAAACATCGTATGCTTACTCCAGAATAGCTGTGTGTCAAGGTTGCTTCATTAAAAATGTGAAATTGGGGTAGGGTGGAAAGAAAGGTTGCTGAGAGTACACAGTGTGTTTCACTGATAAAAGCTCAAGGATGAATTTCTCAGGAACAGACAAGTTCACAAAGTAACAGGGAAAGAAGATGACTCTAAGACATGCATTAAAGAGTGGTACATACAGGTGGCACAGACATGCCTCATATAGAATGGGCTCCCTGCCTGGTTTTGCCTAATGCACTCTGGCCAACACATGGCTTAAATTGCTCTTCCAGAGACAGCCTAAATAGTAAAACCAAACTTTTCATTGCCAGTTGACCATGTTTTAGATCTTTCCTTTCTTTGTCACCTTTCCTAGCTAAAGTAAAGCTAAACTCAAGCTTTCCAGTGAGGGTAAAAATAGTGTGAAAAACAAACCACTAATTGCTGGGTTTTAGACCAAAAAGACCTTAGTTGTGTTTCGATGCATGCATGTCCAGTTACTGTTGGAACTAGTCATTATTATTCACTAGCCCAGCTTTGTACAGGAGCTGGACCAGATGACTTCCAGAGGTCACCTTTCAACACAAACTATTCTATGACTTGAGAGCATCCACTTAGACAAAAATACATATTCCTAAAGCTGTAATAAACCCTATATAATTTACCTCGCTTTCTACACCCGCAAGATTCATTATAACTAGTTCTAGACCATAAAACCTCATTTTGTAAATACTAAGTGATGCTTATTTAAAACTCTGGATTAAATGGCTGTAACTACAATGCCAAAAACTCAAATGACCAATTTCACTTTTTCTCTTTTTAAAGGGAAAAGGATGTGATATTCTGCTGCTTTACAGTTGGGTATTTTTCCCCTCTTAACCTGTCCAAAAGACAGTCTTGTACATATGTTTACTGGGTATGAAGCTGCTGTGCGAAACAAAATTTTAGCCTTTAAATCTAAAAGACTTTATTCTTGTTATAGTCAGTATAGACTTGTTCAGTAACCTCTTAGTAGTCACTTGTTCAGTAACCTCTTAGTCGTCAGAGATGCCAAGAAACATACTTCAGTGGAGAGATTTGTAAATGACTGTCTACCACCTGAAGTCTTTCTGAAACAGCCTACACTTGCTGGCTTTGAAAAACACCATTGTTCTTGTCAGATTGTTCCCATTGGGTTTATTAGCCCTAGTGGTGTATATGAAAGCCTGGGTGTCTATAACAAACTTCTCTTTCCAGGGGAGTGATAACTACATCGTATCTAGTGACACCAGAGCACAGCTGAGATTTCTTGAAGAGCTTGATCACCTAGAAAAACGGAGAAGGGATGAAGAGGAACGTGAAATGTTGCTTCGAGCAGCCAAGGTAAGAACTTTACTTTTTGCTTTCCAAGGAAATAGTATTGTTCTTTAGACTGGCGAACAACTTCAGGTTTCTCCTATTTCTGCTTTAAATGCAGTAACCATTAACCCTGTAACAGGAAATCTGTAATATTTAGGACAGCTTAGGCTATACAAAAAAGGATTTTAGCTTTTTACATTCAAAAAAAAAAAAAATCAAAGCAGTTCTTTCACATGTGTGGTGGCATGAACTCTTCTTTTGAGGTTACTCCTGCTGGTCAAAATGAAATAAAAGCAGTATTCATGTAGCCATAAACGTTCTTCCTGTCTCTGTTTCTGGCTCAATATGTCATTCTCCATGACATACCGAGCACTGAAAATATGGGTTCACTATCTCACCAAGCTGGAGCCTGGTGAGATCCACCAAAGTACCCTTCTTTCCCCTTCCCTCCTCTCAAGAACAGGAGGAAAAGAAATCCGTAGATGTTGTTCCATCAGGTGTGACTTAATCCTTTTTTTTTGTGTGTTTCTATTTTGTTTCAAGCTGAATTCTGAAGCCCCTTGAGTGGAAGCTTAATCTTGAGTTGAAAGAATCATGCTGTACTTGCATGAGTATGACTCCCTTTCTTTCCTATACTTCCTGTCCTTTTTAAGTGTCTGCTGCTGACATGAACAACATCATGCCTAGACTGGACCTGACTGACAGCGTTAGCATCATTTTCAGCTTAATCTTGCTTCAGGCTAGAGCAGAGGCAGCTGGCCCAGATGAGGAGGGGGGTGCGTGTATGTGTGTGGAGGGGGAGGGAAGCCAGTCTGGATTGAGGCATTCGCCCCTGGAGCTAAATCTTTCAATCACCAGAGAAAATTGTCATTTATTAAATATTTAACGGATATGATGGTGTTTGGATGCCAGTAATTTCTGTTCAATTTTTTTCCCTCTTCCTTTGATAGAGCCGTTCCAATAAAGAAGATCCAGAGCAACTGCGGTTAAAGCAGAAAGCAAAAGAGGTACGACTTTCCAGTTACCATGCTTGCCTTTGTGTGTTGAGAGAAGGTTGGCAGCCCTGTCCTGGCAATTAGGTCAGGGTTTATTTTGCTGCTGCATACCATTTGCAGAGGCCTTGGGGAAGGACAGGAACTGCCACAGGCAAGGGCAGTGCTTCAAATGAGGTCAATGAATTATGAGCTCTCTTTCTTAACATTTTATTTTTGTAGTTTCAGTCCTGTCTAGAAATGCTCCTTTGTAAACTGCAGCAGTTCACTTGGTAGGAATATAATGTGGGATTAGGAAAAAAAAAAAAAAAAGGAAAAGAAAGAAACTTTGAGATTTAGCATCTGGGACTGTACAATAGGCTACGTTTTTCCAGGGTAATTGTTCGTTTTGTAAATCTGATACTGCTTATAATTCTTTGGCTGGGAGGCGGTACTGGGATTTAGTTTTAAATGGAAAACGCCTCTGGCTTTTAATTTTCTGGGCCCAGCAGTTTTCTGTTCTGGAATGGAGCCCTTGTTTCACACAGTTCATGTTTAGCTGCAGGGGTTTTAGTTTATAGCTTAGACTGGTTAAGCTTTTACTCCCAGAGGCCTCTGCATAGCAACTGTAGAAATCAACAAATAAGTTCATTTATGTCTGCAGCCTCCTCTCAGTAGCTGACTTTTTACATTTCCCAATATCCATTTCCTGACTTTTCTAGCCTGGGAGAAAAAAGCTCCACTAATTGGAGCTTATTTTAATTGAGCCTTAATATTGGATCTCACTGGAGTTGCCCCCAGAGCTACTGGGAACAGAATGAAATGAAAGTACCTAAGGTTGAAGATGTGTGTGCATGTGTATGTGTGTGTGAAATTTTTCACTTGACCTACAGATTCTTTTCCCTGCTGAATAAATCATCAAGCCTGTTCACATTTCTGATTAAGGATCTGACAGCAGACGATAATAAAGACAATTGAGGTGTGAGACGTGTGATACAGAGCTGAAGAAATTGGTTTCTATAGTTACTTGACTGATTTCATGCAATTTTTAAGGATCTTTGTGCTAAATGAGAGTGATTTTCTGAGCAACCTTTTTCCTTAACTGTGCCTCTTGAACTATGAAATTTGTTGTTGCTTAACATTGCTGCACTTGGCTCCTAGGTGCCAGCAGCAGCAGCAGGTTATTTATGAATGCTTTAAAGGCCCTTATTGTTTGGATTAATGTAGGAGCCCAGGCAAAACAAATGGAAATCCAGTAAAATAGTATTAGAATCAATGCTCTGGATTTGCACCATAGTAAAAGAAATTTGTAAAATAAGAGGAGAGAGAAGGTACTAACTTTATTATCTCTCTTTTAATTCTTTCTTTCTGCATATAACTCTTTCTTCATGCTTCCAATCTGTGAGTGCAAAGTTGCCCTAAAGCCCTTCCCAATTTGCCTCTAGTGCCATCAGTATCAACACTCAGTTGGTGATGCTAATTTGTTTTGTAGGTGGCTTTACCTCTGTATCATTTGGTCATTTCTAGAGATTCTTTGTTTTAATACAACACTGCAAAGCAATTAATTTATGCAGCTTCTTTTCTCTTTTCCTCTCATGTGTAGGTAGGGGGGCTGGAACTAGATGATCTTAAGGTTCTTTCCAACCCCAATCATTCTATGATTCTATCATCTTGAAAAATACTCAGTGATTTGGATATTTAGGACAGACAGAAATTAGGCATTTGATTCGGGTCTTTTTTTTGGATCTCTTTTAACAAGTGGCATATAGGTGTACAGAAACAAAGCTAATGGACTGGAGAAGGTATTTAAATTTAGCACTTGGTATTCTACTAAGTGCTTGCGTTGACCTCCTTCAGTGCATCTTATCTTGTGCCAGACTAATACAGCCTTCATCGCACTTGTACTGCATATTTCTCCATGATGTGCTGCTCCCAGAGCGATGGTCTCCAACTGCTTCACCTAAAAAAGCAGCAGCAGATGTGCCTCTTGGACAACAAAGATCTTTGTGTCGGTGTTACATTGCCCTCTGTCCTGCTGCTTTGTTCTCTGGGAATGAGGCAGCAGAACTTCTCCAGGCTTCACATGCCACATGGGAAGCTTGCCTTCTGTGCCAGGGGTGTTTTCTTATCTGTGAGACCATCTCAACCTTGATAGAAGTGAGCCCAAATGTAGCTGGTTAGTTTGGGTGCTTCAAGACAGTTTGGGTATAAATGATCAACACACATTTGCATTAAAAAATGTAAGTAGAGCTGGAATAAGAGCAAAATAAGGATCAACAAGTATCCCAAGGCTGAAACTGATAATACAGAAGTACAGTATACTGGGATCAAAGCCTGAAATGGCTCACCATTGTCTGTCTGTCTTATCGCATTGTGATTATAGTCTGCTCCTAAGAAACCAAACTTGGGATCTTAGATACCTCTGTCAGCTGGAACCAGACCCTTTCCAGGCCACTCTGGTTGAGTATCCATTGGAAAGCCTGATCTGACTGTCTGCTTATAGTTCTTTTAAGAATGAATATGGGCCTTCCTTCCTTAAAGCTGTCTTTTATCTGTTGATGGTGATGCCTCAGGGGAAGGGAGAGGGTGTGGGGTAATGGCACTGGAGCATGTTCTAAAGTGAAGTTTCCCAAAATGCAGGCTGTACATCCTAACAATGAATACTTACAAATCCAGGATGTGCTGTCATCCAGCAGCTGGAGGCAACATCTTAACATTGCTGGTAGTACATCCAGAGACTCTGCAGTGGATTCTTTTATCCAAAAGGCTATACATAATTGCTGTGACCTTTTCATTCCTTTTTGCGTGACCTATTGCCTCGAACTTCCCCTATGCCAAGTCATTTACTTTCCTATATTCTTAGTCTATGTAGCTTGCTATGAATTAAGTCTTTATTTACTTTCCCCTTTCACCTGTTTCAGCAGATTTTAATACCTATGGAAAGTGTGCATTCCTTTTGAGGCAGCTGCAAGGCTTGCCCCAAGCTGCTCCTTTGTGCACTCAAGAATTTTGTCCTTTCCCACCTCATGGGTCTGCTCTTTGTGCAACACCATTCCTGAAGTCTGGGTAAATAACCCCTGCTTTTCATTCAGCCTCATCTGTCACTTCAAGCTGAGAGGATACAGTCCTCACATTGTCCCTGATGCTTGTACTTTTAAACTGTAACTGGTTTTAGGTGCCTTCTGTTATTTTCTCTTCTGCTTTCAACTATACTTCCAGCTACAAAAAATATGTTCACTTTATGCAGTTCTTGTAGCTGTATTTATACTTTCTCTGGCTTCATGCCTTTTCTGAAATGAGTTTACTTAAATTGACTAGGTGTAGGATACTGTCAAATGTGCAAGTATGCCATATGAGCAGCGCATCCCAGAAGACCTGTAAAAATGTCAGTATTAAACAGTGTGTACTGTAAATTTAAATATAAACCCTAATCTTTTGTGCTTCTGTCTTACCTTCAAAAGCGAGTGTGCTTGTAATACAGCTTCAGGAAGCTTAAGGCTGAACCTGGACAAATCTTTCAGATTATATATGTGCAAGATTGCTGCTTGGGGTTGAGCAAGTATCATACTGATAGCATCTTTGCTTATTCTGTAGTATCTACCTTCACCTCTGCTGTTACCTTGTGGCACCTTGCAGCATCTATCGTTGGATAGAGGTGAGCAGCCACATACTGGATTAAGGAAGAGGGTGTGTGGAGCAAGCACCTGATGGACAGCTGACCTGCCCTCCCCATTCGTTGCTCTTCAAGCAGCTCTGCTCACTTATGACTGCACAGATCCTCCCTTGTTCCTGCCTGCTTGATGCACTTGTGCATTTCCCTGTTACGGTTTTGACACAGATGTCACAAGACGGCAGTAGATGAGGTGCTGAGAAAATTCAATACCTTTAGTATCAACCGGCTGGGAGGAAAATAGCAGACCTGAGGGGTTTCTTTGCAGCGGCAAAACAAACCCTATCAAAAACATAAAACAAAAAGCCTGCATGATTCCAGTGAGTTCCTGGTTGCTATATAGTAGTGACTGAAATTTAGCTGTCTGTGGTATCTTTTTCAAAAATGATTTGGGTTTTTTGCCTATTTCATCTCTCCATCCTAACTCTTCCCCTTATTTCCTCTCTTATTCTCAGATAACAAGTAGCCTGATTCTTTGCTGTTCTCGCTACTGTCTCCAACCCATGTTTTCAAGCTGATTATTTCCTTTTTCCCCCACACCTCTTGTGCTGCTTCTGTATTTAGTCTTCTGGACCTAATGATTCAAATTCTTTAAGACCACTCTTGTAGCAGGGGAAAAGGAAACTCCCTAGTTAACCACAGCCTTTCAAAAAAGCAAAGATGATGCTGTGAGCAAAATAACATCTCATTGTGATCGGTTGGCTTTTTATGAGCCTTTAGTGACATCCTGAGAGCTTCTGCTTAATTATCTGATTTATATTATCTTTATTGTTCTGTTAGTGTTTATTACCTGCTTCCGCATGTTTTGAGGAAAAAGAGAAAACAAAAAAACCAGACATGGTTATTGAACAAACATACATTTTGTTACCTGCAGTGTAGCCCTGCAAATCACGAACGGCTGTCATCAGAGATTTTGTGTTATGAGTCTTGCAGAAGGTCAGGGATGGAAATTCTGTATAGTGCTAGATTATTGAGCAAGCTAAAAAGTGAACCGAATCCCTGTTTATGTAGCATTCATGTTGGTGTTTGGAAGGAGTGTAAGAAAACAGCAGCTGAGATACTGCATCAGATACCCTAAAACCATCTGGAAGATGGTAGCAACTGCCTTTCATCTGACGAAAACCAAAAGCTCCCTCAAAACTCAACATTAAGTCTGTTCTTGGATTGTCAAATAATAGTCTTTTCTCAGTTTCTGTGAGAGACTATAATGGACATGTAATGAGCTGAAAGGATGGCCTTGGATTAGAAGCTTGCTAATAGAGGAAATTTTAGGACTGAAAGTATGACAAAACGATGAAAATGGAGAGCCAGAGAGTTCTGTGCCAAGAACAAGTGTTGGGTGGACTGCATGATGAGATGGAGAAACCTGCGGGTGGAAGATGAGTCTTAAACATTCTCTTGCTTTGAGACCTCAAGCATGAGTGAATGAATATGCAGTGTTACAGAAGATAAAAATCATTCAAAATACCATGTATTTAGGAGAACTGTGGTTGGTTTTAAAGTAATGTCTTGCAAGGGTTGGACACTGTCCCATTGTGATAATGCAGGTCTGCTGACAGTCACTGAGCAGCCATCTCACAAGTGATAGCATCTGAAACAAAAAACTACAGAATATACTGCTTTGGGGTGGTGTGCTGCAGCTGCTTTCTTGGTCTTGCCGCAAAAGTAGCCTAGGCAGTGTCTGAAAACACATGTAAAGAGCTCATTGCTGGATGCTAGGTATCCTGGAAGTTCCCTGGTCCTCGAAGCAAGGCAAGCTGATGGGATCACACATGGCATGCTCCAGGTGGTCTAGAATACACAGAAATGCATCAGTAATTGTTAAACAAACCAAAACACTGGTAGAAGGCAACACACATTCCACACCTGGGAAATTCAAGAATGGAGAAGAACAAGGAGTCAGGAAGTCACTGCACCCTGGATTTTTTTCCCTTAAATTTGTATGGGGAGTTAATTATTTATATGATAGGGAATATCAGATATCAGCTGAAGAATTTCGTTCCCCCTGACCCTGCGGGTAGGTTGCTTCGTGGCTATCTTTGAGAAATTTACTGTTGTTATCCAAAGCATCCTATTGCACCTTTTAGTTCCTAGACAGACAAGGCACCTGAACTTGGGGGAACGCAGCCATGGTAGGGCCTGTTCTGCCACTGAAGCATATATGTGGAATATTAACCTGAAAGAAATTTACAGACTTACATACAGCCCTATTATAAGTTAGGACCGCATATTAAACCAATGCATGCTATTCTGCCTTTCTGCCATTAAATCTAAATTACAACAGAGGGAAAAGTCAGTGGAAACTAATTGTATGGCTAATTAAAACAGTTTGAAAGGAAGCAATTGCGAGAAGAGAAATTGCATTATAGGCAAGAGGAGAGGATGGCAAATGTTTAAATATGCAGCTTTCAAATGTCAGTTTTCCTCAGAGAATGCCCCCCATATGAGATGTCTGCTATTCAGCTGCATTCAACCTGTAGGGCAGAAAGTTTTGTACAGGAAAGGTAGAGGCTGGAGGCAGTAATGACAACCAGTGCGAGAGTCTTGGGATTGAAAACAGATTTTTAAGGTTTATTTTTCATTTTCGTCACAAGTTCCATAAAATGCTTAAAGGGAATTTGAAAAAAATTGGAATGCTTTCTTCCAAAGACAATGAAGGCAGAAGCAACTGAGAAGAGCAGAAAACTTTCAAAGCGCTAAATGGAGGACACAATGAAACCCAGTGAAACTTTGGAAAAGCTAGTCAGAAAAAATAATGGAGAGAAAGAAGAGAGAGAAGTCATTTCAGTGGGATAAGTGGCCCCACTTAAAAGGCACCTCAGTATTTAGTTCTTTAAAATTTACAGTAAAGGGTGATAGTAAGGACCCATGTAGGTGTTCAGGTTCCTTTTTCACTGATGCAGTCTATTAAAAATACATGCTGATGGTTGGTCACAGTTGCTTTGATGTACTTTGAATTTTAATGTTCATTAATTTATTGGGTGTTTTTTTTATTGTGGAAGCAGAAACAAAGAAGCAGAAAGCTTCTGCCTCTTTGGTATGCCTATATTCCTTGCTTTTTTTTCCCCCCTGCAAGTCTCATACAAATTCTTGTTCATCTGCTTAGTGCTTTTATTACTCCTGATGTACTTATTGCTGGATAGCACACATAACCCTTAGGCATACATTAACTTGTCTTCAGCCTTCCCTGGTTCCCTTTGCTGCCAGTTCGTCTGTTACTTTAAATATTTATTTAATCTGTCCCATTCTCTTATCAGCCTACAATATCATACGTGGAGACATCCCCACTTTTTGCTTCATATTAAACCCAGTATCCTGTACATATACTTCTTAGTCTTTCCCTTACATTAATTATAACCAAGTCAAGCACTGTGGTGTGTAGGTTCCCCATCTGTCTTACCAGCATTTCTTCTGAGCTCATTTACATCCATATTGCTGTATTTATTTGTTATTGCATTGCCAAGACTATTTTTTTTAAAGTATAAATTCCTAGCATTTTAAGTAGAGATAAGAAATCTCTTCATTTATTTCCTAGCACATTGTGTATTGAAGCTCCTATATAAGTGGACAATGGTATGAATTTCTTCAGATGTATGTTGTCTGCCAGCATTGTGCTGGACAAGTCCCTTCTGTTTTGGTTTTTCTGTAACCCCAGTCCATTTACTGCTCTGTGAGCCCTGGCTAATACAGATGCTTAATTTCTTATCTCTATCTTTTTCTAAAGGTAAACCTTCCCCAATAAAACTGCTCTTGAGGATCTAGAGAGCAAAGGTTTCATGTGCTTTGTCTTCTGTGAAAGCTTATACCAAATACTTCAGTTGTGTTGAAGGGATTCTTCCTGTTAGGGAAACAGTGCTTAGGGAAAATCTTGCAAAATTTCCATGTCGTGAATTAATGGAGCTCTGATAATGTGAACAATCACATACCGTGCACTTCGTAACAGGTAGAGTTTAAAACTAACTAACTTGCAGTATTGCTTTAAAAAAAAGTCTCAGCATCTCATAGCTGAAAGTACTTCTTGTCTTCTCATGCAACTTGAAATTTAATTTTTAATATTAAAATGCCACAAAAATGTCACTGGTGTAGTAGTAAAAATAGATTTTGCACATTTTCTGAAATGTGGAGTATGAGGCATAAGTGAGATAGAATTTCCGTGAGCAGGAAAAGAAATATTTTTCTCAGTAGAGGATTGAGTACAGAACAGAGAGGTCAATTTTAAAACCTTTCATTTTGTGTGATTACAGCCATGCTGCAAATGCCATTTCACTATAAGGGAGGACTTTAAATCATACCTTATTTCTTGATTTGTGCTGCAGGTCAGATTAACTAAAATGGTTATTGTGTCACCCTAGAGATTCCTGCTTGCTGCAAGACCAGACTTTAAACCCTATTTTTATTATTAAAAAGGCCAGCAGCAACAAAGACTATTTTACAAGTTCTGAGACGTTTTCATAGCAATTTGATCTTTATACACAAGTTTTTAAAACTCTTTGTACTGCAATTCTTAGCATATGTAAAAATAGGAAAGGGGGGAGAAGGAGCATGAACATTCATTTGCTTCTTGCCTGGAGACTGTCCCCTCTCAATGCCCATCTTGAGGAATGAATTTTGAACAGAACGTGTGTTGGACTCCTGTGTTGTGGTGGAATAGCAGCATCTTTCAGCAGATCCAAGTAGGTTGGATTGAGGGGAAACCTGGTAGTTTGTGGGTCTAATGTATGGTGGAAGTTCCCCTTGTTCCTCCTGAGTTGCCATTACACACTTCTATCTTCAAGGGAAAAAAAATCATCTGGTTTCAAGATACAAACCTGGGTATGACAGTTTCTATGTATATTCTATTTTAGTCGGAGACACCAATATTAATAAAACTGGCCCCTGGAAGGGAAACAATACTAGATGCAGCTTCTCTATGTTATATTTTAATAAAGTACTATACTACTTTTTACTGTCTTTCACTTGCTGCAATGCTCTTTCTGCCCTAACGTGTGTGCTACAAAACTGTTAAAGACAGATTTGACTCTACATAGTTGCCTCTTGCTCTTTCCTAAACTCGTTTAGGAAAATCTGGCAGTATTTAGCCAGCCAGTATCCTCGGGTATCCCTTGACGTTATCTGCTTGTCTTCTCCTGATCCTATGCTTTTAACTGCTCACACAATGTTTGGACACTTAATCTCACACTATTTAATGGAACAAAACTTGAGGAAAAAATGATTTTTGCTGGCTTCAGCAGGGTAATTTGGATGTCTGCCCATATTGCTTAATGGGGATCTGTTGAGTCCATTATGGAGATTGAGTGTTTAAATTCATTTGTCTTAATTAGGTTCTCAGAAAAATCCCCGAGATGCCTAGAATGCAACAAGACTGATTTCTTTTTTCCTTTTACTCCAAAACCATGGTGAGATTCTGCCTGATTTGGAAAATCCTCTGACTGTTTGCAAGGGTGAAAATGTACTGAGGGGAGTAGATGACGACATGCATTTCCAGCATTGGCTTGGGAACTGCATTGTCAAAGGTGCACCAGTTCCGTTTCTGGAAAGCTCATCTTTTCCTCACTGTTCACCAAGTGCCATCCTGTGTGCTTATCTGCCAGCACTGCCCTCCAGCAGCAGTGCTTGCTTCTGCAGGGTGTCTGTGGCAACAGCATGCTTTGTCAGCTTGAATTGTGCGGAGTAAATGGGGATGGTGCCTGGGCACTACCCAGTCCTCAGCCAAAGCGGCATTCTGGCACTCCACCAAGAGGCATTCAACCCACTCAGTCCTCTGTACCTCATGCTGATTGCCAACCCAGAGCCCCTTAGTATTATCATGAAATCATAAAATGGTTTGGGTTGGAAGGGAACTTAAAGATCATCCAGTTTCAGGACACCTTCCACTAGTCCAGGTTGCTCAAAGCCCTATCCAGCCTGGCCTTTAGCACTGCCAGCCACAACTTCTCTGGGCAACCTGTGCCAGTGCATCACCACCCTCCTAGTGAAGAATTTCTTCCTAATACCTAATGTAAACCTCCCGTCTTTCAGTTTAAAGCCATTCCCCCTTGTTCTGTCACAACCTGCCCTTGTAAAAAGTCCCTTGTCCTTAGTCTTTACCATGGCTGCCCATGAACATCAGCTGTAAAAAGGTGGTGGGGTCTTCTTTCAGTGCTCTTCAAGCCAGTGACCAAATGTTCAGCAGCCAGCCCTTTTTCACATATTTAACTGCACTGGTTTTATGTGTTTTGTAGGGTTGATGGAGAGGGGGGATGTGTTTTCTAATGACTCCCAGGGATGGAAGCATAAGGTTAGGCTAATAAAGGTTTCTGTTTTGTTTTTTTGTTTTAGGTTTAGTGGTTTTAAAACTCCTCTTCATTTCAAGTGTAATGATTCTTAAAAAGTAAAGCAAATAATCTTCCCCCTTCTGGCTTTCTTTGCCACTGTAGCCTTTTGGAAGTTTGCCCCAGAGGAATGCTATGTGCATGACATGTTGTAACACCTCTTCTCTTGGCAAGGAGACTGTGGCGTACATGCAACTACTGTGACAACTGAGCTACATTTCTAGTGAGAAGGTGTACTTCTACAGGGATGCTCTGTAGTTGCCCGTAAGCCAGGGTGGCTGCAGGTGTTGGAGGCCTGGGCAGCTGGGACTGGAAGTCAGCACATGCCTCTGCTAAAGAATCTTGGTGGTTTATTGTTCCCAGTCAACGCAGGGAATGATGAAGGTGTCACATAAAAATAGTTCCTAAGCCTCAGTGTTTCACACAGTTTGTGAAGTTTTGGCTTACTACTTTGGATGTAATCTTATTTTCCCCCATCCCTGATTGCTTGCAGTGTCTTCCTGACTCGCATTTTATGCAAGTAGGCTGGCTGGAGGTAGCTTCAGACAATTACAGAATGCTAGAAGTTTTCAAGTTTAACGGACATAAATCCTTACAGTCTCTAAAATATTATTGAAAGCAATTCTGTACGCTTTGAAACAAAGCCAAACAAACCCCCACTCAGAATGGAATCAATTCTGATAAATAAGGTTGTAAGTGATTTCACTGCACACAAAAGTAAGAATAGGTTGTCTGGTAAGTGAATGATGGTATCCATCACTGAAAAAGTGCTACTGCATTTCTGTAAGTAAAAGCCTACATAGTGTGATCAAAGCTGACTTGCAAACAGTGTTGTTTTCATAACTGAAACATGAGCATGGGCTAGGGAGCTACTCTAGTTGTATGTCAGATCACCTAAGGGTCAGCATCAAACCCAGAAGTTTATGTTTAAGGACAACCTCAACCAGAGTAAATTGAAAAGCTTCCTTCTCTACAGAGAAGAGACCATTGCCTTCCACCCATGCTCCAAGTGGGACACCTGGCAGATCTGAAAGCAGTGTGGTTGCATTATTACGGTGGCAAATCCAAGCTACTCAGTCTGTTAGCAGACTTGACTAGTTTGAGCTCTAAGGCAGCTGTTATCTATAGCTATCAAATAGAATGAAGGAGTATGTACCTGGAATTCAGACATAAAACTTTTTTTTTTTTTCCTTAATCCTCTTGACTACGGGGTTTTCTTCCATCCCAAGTTTACCTGAGGGGTTGTTTCTCAGGATTTTTGTGTGTTGAACAGCTTTTGGAGATGAGTGACTTGCTTCAGGTGTGCCTGAACATTCAAATGTGTTCTGAGAAAAGAAAAAAAGTGAACTGACAGCATCCTGTTCACTTGGATTATAAGATGCTTCAAAATAGCAACATTGGGTGCTGGGTTCAGGTAATACAGCATGAAGAAACTGAGTGTCTTGCTGGTGCGGTCATGAATTGAGATTTTGAATTAAGAATATGCCCAGTTCAAAGAACTCGGTAACTTCAAATTTTAATGCTGATCTGGCCTCAAACCAGTTCAGATCAATGTTTTCTATTAATCAGAAATGGCAAAGCTTACGAGCTGAAGATCCAGCAGCAAGGCTCCTGTTAAGGCCGCGTTGATACCGCAGTGCAGACTCCATGAAAAGAGTTACTTACCCAGTGCTACCTATAGGGTCGTTAGCATTTCAAGGCTCTGAGCATGACTGAGTACTGGAATTTGTCAAAAGTGTCTGGAAAGACAGGAGAAGATCCTGTGAAATACATTCCTTCAGTAGGGGCTGCAGAGCTGTCTGAAGTTGCCATAAAGAGAACAAGACCTTTACAATACTGTGTGTCATGATTAATGTAGGTGTTTTCTTTTTAAATTAGATGCAACAGTTGGAGTTAGCACAAATGCAACAAAGAGAAGCCAACCTCACAGCTTTGGCAGCCATTGGATCAAGGAAGAAAAGACCACTGGATTCAGCAAACATTGGATCTGGGCTGGAGGTATGTAGATGGCTTACAATTACTTGCATGGTGTTCAGTCTTCATACTGAATTATTTTTATCTTTCCTTGTAGGAAGAAGTGAGGATTCTCTTACACAAAATGGCTGGTTACATACTCTAAGAAAACTAGTCTGTGTGTTAGATACTTGAAAGGATTGTTTCTGATAAATTTGATGAGAATGTTTACTTGTGTGTATAACTGTGGATAAGAGCACTGTGTAAAGGACTGAATGAAATGATGGCTCAGAGAAACTTCCATCTGCATTGGAGGGTAACAAAGCTGTGGTGATCTTTCACAGCAGCTGGTTGCCATGGCCCCTCAGTTTTGCTCACGATGGCTGTTTTGGATGGCTTTTGAAATGGCTCTTGCTTTCACGTTTGGCTGTGGACTTTTTTCCATGCATAGTGCATAGGCATTCTTTTCAAGTGAACTATGAGTTCACCTTGGCTAGATCCCCCCACCAACCAATAAATAAATAAAGCTAGGCCATTCAGTTCCTGCAGTAAGACAGATTATCTTTTCTGGCTCATGCTGCATTTTAAAATTGCCTTGAAGGTGCTTTTAACAAATCTTTATCTGAACAAATCTCTCAATGTTGTGTTGGAGATTGAGTTTCTGGGACTGGGAAACCTGTGGGACTGTAGAAGTTCTTTCCAAGGAGACTGACAGCTTACTTCTGTTAGAGGCCATAATCTTGGCTGGAGACAGGAGAAGTGTATTGCAGGCTGCCATTCAAGTGTTGTTGCCAGTTTTGCCCCTTTTTCTCATAAAGCCTTGATATTGCTCAAGTGGATGTCTGGTTGGCGGCTGACCCAAGCACAGTGAGCAGAAGCCTGGAAAGAAACTCTCATGTGGAGGAAGTGGTAGTAAAGTTGTCCTTTCTGATAAATCTTATGTCTTTTTCATTAAGTCTTTTTCATTGTTGTGTCTTAAGAAGCTAAAATAGATGCTAGGATTGAAAACACTTGAACGTTTTTGCATATTGTAGTCTGGAAGGACCTCGTATAAAGCTCAGTTATTTGCAGCATAACTGAGACAATGGTGGCATCTGTCCTGTAGGTTTTCCCTCAGCCTGGACTGTGACAAGAGACCTGTCTAAGGAGCCGAGGTAGACTTGTTTTTCTGATTTTTATTTTTTTCCTGACCTGGAGACACAATTAGCTCCTTGAATGCTTCATTTACTGCAAGTGAAGGAATCTGTACCTAACAAGCTGCAGAAAGCTGCTTTCCCAGCTTTTGAGCAGCTATTCTTCATTTCTTTTAAGTTTTTTAATGTACTTTCACATCAAGCTGATGATATAGTTACTTTTTTATAATACCACTGGAAAAACTTGAAAAAAGGAGTCTAGCACAAGAATGACTTTCCCCATCCTTTTCTCCTCTTCCCCCGAGCTTCTATCGAGTAACTATTCCTGTTCTTCGTAGTGGTTTTCTATAATTATTGCCGGATTTGTTTCTGAATATTTAACAAGTCTGCCTGTTAGGTACTTTTCAGTTATTTCTCATCGTCTGCGGTGTGTCTGCTTTATTAAAAGCTTCATAAGACTGTGCCAGAATGAGGCAGATAACAGCGTTGCTATTAAAAGGTGATGATCCATTATTTACATTGCCAGTTTAAAAGAACACGGACATACCATGCCTCAGACTGATCATAAGCCTTGGCAGTATTTCATTGTCACAAGTTTACCTGCTGTATTTTAAGATGCTTCTCATATAGGTTGCTTTATTAGACTGAGTTGTAAGGGCAGTAGGTGGAAGCAATTCTGCCACTGAAACTACTTTTCTCACATGCAATCTTGCATTCTTCCAGTACCCAGTACTCAGGCTTCATGCTGCCAGAAAGCAGTTCTCTGCAGACCTTCTTTTCTTTTTTGTGAAATTATGCATGGTAGCAAACTTGAGAGGGATCTTTAGATTTAGATGTTTAAGTGTCCAAATATATCTGAGAAGGATTTATAAAGGGCTTAAGACTTCTCATGTAGAATAAAGAATGGTTTTGACAAACACTCTAATTCAAGAAGCAGAACATTTGTAATACATTCATGATAACATGGCAAAACATCCTAAGCAATAAACAACATTCCATTCTTCAAAGATGAAAGGAAGTCTTTGAAACTGAAAGCAAGTACAATATGGCCTTAGGCTGATACACATTTGGGCATCTTTAAAATCATCTTTTTGGGCAACCTGTCTGAGAATAATTTAAACAGGCAGGATGTACTTTCTCATTTCAAATTGCAAATAGAGACAGCTTTACTCTCAAGTAATCTTAACTATCAGAACTTTCTGACTGCAATGGCAAGGAGTAAATCTCTGCATGATACTCTTGTGACCTTTATTTTAAGCCTGATATCTTGGTAGACAGGAATGATGGAAGAAGTTATTCCTGGATATGAGTGATCTTCTGACAGTATTGAATGAAATCACTGGTGCTAACTGCATTAAGTTTTTTAACTCAAGACTTCAACTTTCCTTGGATAATGTTCTTTGTACAATGCTTATATTTCTTACATCCATATTAGAGCAAAGTTGACTCTGTTCAACCTCTTCTTACTGTTGCCTACTGCAGTAATTAAAGGAAAGGAATTGTTTCAAGCCATTATTGATGTAAAAAGAAGCCCTAAGGTATTTCAGGAGACAGGGAAGAAATAATCAGTTATAGTATGTATTAAAAAAAGTGAAACTCTGTAAGCAAATTTGTTACTTATTTGCCTTTCATTATTCAGTACCAAAATGTAATGGGTACTGGAAGAAAACAGCTTAGCAGACTCTGTTGGTATGGATCTGCTGCCTTCTGTTTCAGTGTGAAGGGCATTTTGTTAGCATAACATGTTTCCTTTCTCCACAGGCAAGTATCTCTGTTTAATTGGGATGGTTTTTCAGCCCTAGGTATCTGTTTCTCTGCACTGTGCTACCTGACTTTGCATCTTGTCTGGAAAGCCTTTTTCCTGTGGTAGTTGAATGCCTGATTCCTGCACGTTCATTTTATCTTGTTATTTGAAATTCTGCTTTCTGTACTTGGTCTTTTAGGGAGACCTGTTATGGATTATTTTAATCTGGGAACTAGCAGATGTGGTGACACAAGCATTTGCTTTGCAGCTAGAAGCCTGCTTACCAGCAGCCACATCACTTCATAGTGTGGCAGGTAACAAATAAACAGGTTCTTGCCCCAAGGAGTCTGTCAACTAATTTGGACCTAAAAGCAATATAAAAAGGGTGCGCTCTATCTTGCCATGATTATTGCTTTTGTATCCCTAAACTTGAAGTAGCAGTAGGGACCAATCCATGATGTTCATGGAATGGAAAAAAAAGGCTAATGCTCTAGGCCTAATTAAAAAAGAAAAAGGCATCAGTATAATGGGAGCTCTTTTCTCCTTCTTGTTGGAAACACTCGTTTGGGTAGTTCTGCTTGTTCTTTTCACTGCAACTTAACATTTGAATGGTATTGTTCAGAAAGAGCAATTTGAGAAAGCCCTGGTAAGAAAATCTGTATTGTGAAAATGTGTTAATTGCTGCTACTTGTACTGCAGAAGTGATGATATCTTCATCTCTCTCATTGTAGTCCCTCTGGACACTTTTGGATACAGGGAGGGGGAGAGGCCTTTGGATTTGATTCATGTGCATTTTCCAGTTTGTGTATTTGTTACCCACCTCTTCTCCCTCCCTCTCCCAGTTTGAAGGCCTGTGGTGAACAGTAATAAATTAAAGGGTGGGAAAAACTGAAAAATAACTCATCTTGAGAAGGGAGAACACTTCTAAAACAAATCAGAAAAAAGTAAACTTGAAGCCACAGACTCATTTTCCCAATTCTGTGTTCTGTCTCATAGTCTTTATTGGTTGGTAACATGCCCCATAATGTTTCCAGTGCTGACAAATAGCCAAAGATATTTTTGGATTAAGTTTTATTGCTTTTCTGATGACAAAGCTACTTTGGAAACAGCTTTGTCTCATTCTCACTGTAACTGTGGAGTCTTAGAAGTCTGAAAACCCTTGCAGATATTTAAAGCTTATTTCTGTGAGAAACAGGCTGCAGTTCTGAGCCCTTAAACTTTCTTTGCTTTTATCCAAAGGTGTTCTGGGTCCTTTGGCCTTGAACTGAGAGCTGTATATTTGTGTGGTGTCATGCAGCAGGAAGGGGAAAAAGCCTATATATGGCTAGGAGACTTGGCTGTTGCTCTTATGGTCAGCTTCTGAAGACTGTGGTGGGACCATCGTTCTGCTTTATACAGGAAAACTCAGTTGGATGCCTGCACTTCTGTGTAATTTTCACATTAACTACTTGGAAGTGCTGCTGTTGATGTGTCCTTCACTTGCCTTCTTCCAGGTTGGTCACATTGACTGACTCAGGGGTAAATCTTGGGTTAAATATTCTTTCTTTTGCCTGATCCAGTTTCAAAGGAAATTTCTCCCTCCCAGACACTGTTTGTGGCTGTTCTGTCCACTGGCTACTGTTACGAAGTGTGCGTCTTGCCTTGCCACCTGTAGTCTGGCTCTGCTGTAGAAACTTAAGCTACTGCAAGTAGCTGCTACAGAAGCAAATGGTGCAGCAGACATCCTCAGGTTGGTGCAGAGCCATTCAAGTACTGTCTTTTTGTCAAACTCCTAGCTCTGGTCAACATACTTCAAATAATGCAACACTTCCAGGGTGATCTAACACAGCAGTTCATAAATAAACTTGTATTCTTCTGGGAAGAAGTCTGGCAAGAAATGGGAGAAATGTTTTGTTTACCACACTGGTCATTGTTCCATTTTAAATACTGATTGTGAGTGGAGAAAATAACTCTCCAGATCTCTTCTAGGGCTAGGTCTCTGCCACATCTGATCATTGTTAGTAGAACTTAAACTTAACTGTCTTGCTTTATAGCTTAGGATGTTGGAATGCATGCTGATTAAATGTGTTCTGTATATGGTGAACTTTTCTTAATCATTGGAGAAGAGAGACTGTTTTGGGCTTTTTTTTTTTTCCACTGTGTGACAATCAAATCACTTTTGGGTTTCTTGGCATTTTCAGGAGGGGTGTGTGATAGTTAAGGGTTACGTGGCTTTACACTCTTAAAAGCAGTAGCTGTAGAAATTACTGCCACCTTTTTTGGCCATAAGCTCTTCTGATGAGAGGACCCACTAGCACAATTCATCAACTTCAGAATTGTTAAGGATGTGATTGTGTCTAAATGTGAGTTAAATACAGAAGTTGGCTCTGTAGCGAATGATGCTAGGTTTGCTGTTCCCTGTGTATCCATAAGGTGCAGAGAGGCTGCTGGCTGGTGCTTGGCAGTGGTATGTGATAGTCTGCTAAAATAATTTCTTAAAAGCTGCAGAAAATGAACTTAAAAGCAATCACTTTAAATGGGACCTAGACTGACTTGCATGTAAGTAGGTGTTCAGAGCCAGGTTACAAAATCTGTTTCTATACTTGAGGGATTTCTCTCAATTTGTGTCTCTACAACCCCTTGGTCTATAGGTCTACAGAGGTACAGGAGAGCGGTGTTGGTGTGGGGAAGGGCTGAGGAAGGTTCTTTGCTTATGCTTAACATATGCAGACTCTTGATTTCAGTTTCTGTTTTTTATTCAAGCTATCAGACAATGGAAGAGTC
>JANHGB010040958.1:7753-31979 GCA_026283785.1 Coracopsis vasa | reverse complement strand
CCCCAGCACCGGCAGCAGCCGCGGCCGGGCCCATGCGGTGTTAGCGCAGCGGGTGCTCTCGCTCCGCCGCCGGAAGGAGCCGTTGTTGCCGCTGTCTGTGCCTCCCGCTCCGCTGTGCTCCTCCGCCCCGAGCCCATGAGCCTGAACGAGCACTCGATGCAGGCGCTGTCCTGGCGGAAGCTCTACCTGAGCCGCGCCAAGCTGAAAGCCTCCAGCCGCACCTCCGCGCTGCTCTCCGGCTTCGCCATGGTGAGCGGCCAGCCTCGCTCAGCGGGCGGGCGGGAGAGTGAAGGGGGGGCTGGCAGGCGGCCCGCGGCGTCCCTGGCGGCAGGGAGCCGGGTGTGGGGAGCGGGGAGCAGAACCGCTACTTCCCCGTTTGCTGACCGGAGACCTCGCTGCTCTCCCCTCACCCGGTGGCTGCAGCGGGACGGGACGGGACACGGGGCGGGCACGGCCCCTGGGTCGGTGTGTGGCACCCCGGGGCGGCCCCTGCGGGCAGCGGGGTCAGCGCACCCTGACGCGGTGAGGCTGGAGGAGGCCCAGGGCCGCCCCGGGAGCAGCGGGGCCGGGCGGGGTGCTCTGGTGCTGCGCGGTAGCTCGTGTTCCATGGAGAGGTGTCATGACACGAATTGGAAGCTGCCTCACAGCTGATGTCTCCGGTTAACTGCAGAGGTTTAATGCTTCATTCCTCCCGCGGAGGATGCTCGCAGCGGGAGCTGAGCTTAGCGGGGTGTTCTTCCCGCTCGCAGGGTTCGGGAATGCCAAGGCAGCGCCTTGTTTCCGTGCTTCACTTCGCAGTCTGGTGTCTGGAGCACAGCGGGTCCCGCAGCGCTGCCCGGGCTCTGCCGCTCCCGTTCCTCTTCTGCACCGCAGCCGCTGTGCAAACGGAGCCAAAGGCAGATGTTGCACTGGAGCTATCCCTGATTTTTATTTAAGGGAATCCTTGGTGTTGCTTAGTTTAGAGTTTTGTGCATGTTTGAGAAACGTCTTTGTTTTTACGATGTTTTTTGCTTTCGTGTTTGGTATAGAAACGACTAGCAGTCCTTATTGTCTCAAATAAGCACTCAATATAGGTTGAAATATGGTAACTTAAAGGCTTGATCCTATAGGACAAGGGGAAATGGCTTCGAACTGATAGAGATGAGCTCTTAGGCAGAAGCTCTTCCCTGTTAGGGTGCTGAGGCGCTGGCACAGAGTGCCCAGAGAAGCTATGGCTGCCCCATCCTTGGCAGTGTTCAAGGCCAGGTTGGACACAAGGGCTTGGAGCAAGCTGCTCTAGTGGAAGGTGTCCCTGCTCATGACAGTGGGTTGCAGCTGGATGAGCTTTAAGGTCCCTTCCAACCCAGACTATTCTGGGTTCTATTATATGTCCGTCCTCCCTAACATACCAAGCTGCTAACTCTGCCATCAGCCCCTTTATCATCTGTTTAAAATGCTTCATAATTGTCAATACTGAATTGTACAGCTCTGACTTTTGCCCTGCTTTTAACAAGATATTTTCAGCTGTAATATATATTCCCCTTTAAGAGCCATTGTTCTAATTAGAGGATGCTGTTTGAAAACATAGCAGCCGGTCTGCAGCAGCCTTCTGACGGTCAAGTAAATGTCACTGTCCTCCTTCAATAGCTAAAAACAGACTCTAGCTCCTCAGGGGTGGTGGTGGACTGCTGTTGGTTTGACTGACAGGCAACTGTGTTAGTGCAGCGGCATATTTGAGTTGGTTCTCCTTGGGTGACATGCACCAGGCTGGGAGCTCGGACTCCGCTGCTGCTCCTGAGGTTTCCTTATGGTGCACCCGTTTTCCTGTGTCAGAGCAGTTTGTCAGGGTGGTTTCTTGAGTCAGACTTTTACATTGAGAGAACATGGAAAATAACCATGTGGTTTGTTGTTATCTACAAATTACATTTCCTTTAATAAAAAGACTATTATTTAAAAGTCATATTTAATGTCTTAAATCCCTCTGGCTTTTCTCTACGTATGTGCTGTGTGGATTCTCAAAATCCCATGGATGTACAAAGTGAGGCCTCTTTTGAAGGGTTGTAGGAGCTCAGTGTCCTGCACATGAAAACTGCTGCTTTTGAATTTATGGTGCTTAGGGTCTTCCAGGAAAAAGCCGCTTTGTTCCAATTAACAGAGTCTCCAGTTGCCAGGAATGTTACATGTGAACATTCAGTGTATTTTAATTTTCTGGAAGTTACCCCTCTCAAAAGTTCCACTTCTTTTCTTCCTTTAACAAGATCACACTGGAAATCAACTTGTAACCTCACTGGGTTTGCTGGGACTCTCTAGCTGAGACTTTCTCATCTATTTTCAGAAGAGCTGACTTTAACTGTCAGGTATTTTTAGGTTTCTTTGTACTAACTTTGCTTATCTTTTGAAGTTCTTGTGCCTTGAGAGGCAGGGCCGCCTTCTGCTGTCACGCCTCTGCATTGTTTACTAAATGCAGCAGATTCCTTGGCACCTGATATTTGAACAAAAGTACAGTCTAGTTTTGGATCTCAAGCTTACAACAGCACTTCACTGTGATTGTTCCTCTGTTTTCCCTATAGAGCCAAGGAAAAAAGAGCCTAAATGACACATCCAGGACAACCCAGCAAATTGATGGGAATTGTTAGGAATGCACCCATGGCAGCCCCATTGATCCTTGCTTTTTAGTTAAACAGTTATTGCATCCTTCTAGCTAGAGCGAAGCTTATCCCCACTAAACTCTTCCTTTATTTTGGACTAATTTTGTGTGTAACTGCAGCCATTTTGCAATGCTTATTCCCTCAAGATTGGTTGCACATACCCCGGTTAAATGATGCATGCCAGAGTTGAGAGACTGCCTGAGTCACTGATGTGTAGAGTATGAAATGCTCAGCCAGGTTTCAAACTCAGAAGTGTTACGCTTCCTCAGAGAAGATTGATTAAAAGCCTGGTTTATGGTTAGTTTTGGTTTTGAGCTCTACATCACTATTTGCCACTGTATGTTAGCTTCAGAAATAGTTCTAGAGTCTGATGATTGTAAACTGATGTTGGAGCTAAACTCTTGCGAGTAAACCAAGTACTGACTTTGTGCAGGTTTCCATGGATGCTATCACCTAGTGCCATATGCCCAAGAGGAAATCTGTGAGGCTTATAATGAGGCGTTTAGTACAGTTTTCCAATCTACAGGGGCACCAATTAATATCAGTGCCCCAAACTGTTAGAGGTAAAGAAAGAAATTGTAATTTGTGGGGTATGTGTAATCCATGAAAGAATGAAGGATTCCTTCCATGCTAGTGGAGGCATCAAGTACTTCCCACTTTCGTGTTACAGCCCAGATATTGAGGTGTGATTATTTCCCTCTTCTATGCCTGGCTTCATCTGGTTTTATTTCTTAATCCAGTTTATCTGAATGCTGGAAATACTTTGCAGATTGGATCCAATACGACAAGCACTTGCTCATTCAGACCACCAGCAGCAGTATTTAGAGCTCCAGTACAGACAGGCTGTTGGCAGGTTATTTTTGTTTGAACTATTAAGCTGACCTGTTAGCATCATTTTGTCACCAGGTCACCATCATGCAGTAGTATGACAATGTCATGATACTGGACTCACAAACATAGGGAAGTTGTTAAATTGCAAGTCATCAAACTGTAAAACTCAAACACCTCCTCCCTCCACCACTTAAGAGCTTTGTGGAAATACTTGAGCCTAAACTAGGGGTCTGAATTACATGTTGTGGTTGGCTTCCGTATGTTTAGGATTTAGAAGATGTTATGTACCAGACAGCACAGTTCTCTTTTGAATACCTCTAACAAGGCAAGCTGGCTAGGCTGTTGTTTAGATCGTGATATATACTTCCAGTATTGAACATCATCAAAGAACTGTCAACTCTTGCCTTTGAAATATAGCCAATATGGTCTTCTGAAGATGGCTGGAGTCATCTTTTGTAAAGACTGACTGCACTGATAAATATTTATGAAACTCATTTCCATAATAACAGTTGATGGTAGGACTTGAGCTCTGCTGCTGTCACTGCTGTACAGGTTCTCAAGACAGCTTAGTCCTGGTTTAGTAAAGGTTACTCTGGTTATAAGTACAAAACCAGTCTCTTTTCTACAGAAGCTTTTTGCTGTATTTAACTGGAATGCTATTAGTATAACACAGAACAGTGGCCTACTGTAACCTGCAAGAAAGTGTTACAGGCCCAGTTTCATGGCTTCTGCTGCTACTCTACGTTTTGTATCACTATTGTACTTGCAGATTAGAACTGTGCACTGAAGAATCATTCCCCATATAAAAGGGTTCTTCTCTTCCAGTCATGAAAGCAATGTTTTGTTGCTCCTTTGAACATCCCTGTCTCAGGCAGTGTGGAGTACTTGGGTCTCTCATTGTTCTGTCTTACACCAGCTGTGAGTGGAAGATGTAAAGGTGATACTGAGCTGCTCTTTCTTCTCCCTGCTGTGCTGTCTTATCTGACCTCATACTTACTGAATAGATTTAATACCGTGTAGAGATACTACCTTCTCAAAATGCATTTACTCTTATTATGTGGGTATTGTCTTTTCATGCTTAGTAGCAAAATAAAATTAAATCCTGTGTTTGTATTCAATTTTCAGTGACTGAGTCTGGCTCATACAGACTCTTTCTGAGTTGTTTATAACCCATAATAAATAGTGCAGGCACTGTTACAGCCTGGCTCTGCTCCTCTGCTTCTGGGAATGAATAGTGCTGTCAGGAAAACGGAGACCGACCGACCAGCTCAGGAGCTGAGGAGACAGTGCTATGACACCAGTCTGGTTCTCGACCTTGGTCTGTGGTCCCACACACAGACACAGGCAGTGGGGTAGAAGATGGAATTTGTTACTGAAAATAACTTGTGATGTGAACCTGAGGACTTGGAGAAACAACTTCTGTGCGCTTGGGGCTTTTCTTCTGCTTAAGAGTAGCATGTGCTAAGAAGAGCCACTTGCACATGTAACTACATGGGTAGCTAGATGTAGTCAAAACTTAGCCTAGCTGCAGCAAGTGAACATAGTAAAATATTGCTGAAGATAGGTGTTGATTGAAATATTTCAGTGGTCACCATGCACAATTCTGCCTCGGTGTGTGTTAGTCCACAAGGTGAAGGTGGTGTAACACTGACACGTTTCTCCAGGTAAGATTCACATCCTCTTACTGTGTGGATAGACCCTTACAAAATGCAGCTGTGATGTTGCATCAACACAGCTTTCTTTTAAGCCATTCCTGACACACTAGGCTGTATAAAAATCATCTTGTCCTCTTCATTTCCTATTTAGGAATGGTACCTGTGGCCAGGGAAGAGGAGAACAATTCTGCAAGGGTATACAGATAAACTCTAAACTTGTGATCATGAAGAGGTGGTTAGTGGCTTTAAGACACATATTTGAAGCTGACACTGACCCCCTTTCCAAAGCTGTTTTGCTTGTTACAATCTATGAGGCTTCTAACTGCATGAGCAGTAGACATAGTAAGAATGTGATCACACCAAGAGCCACTGTTCCTCAAAGTGTTCTGTTAAATAGGTCATTATGATATTGTCTATATTTAAGCCTGGTCACTTTTAATGAGATGGGTTTCTTGCTCTGTGATTCTTGTCTGAATCTGTCAGATACCAGGGATAGGAGAGCACTTGTAATTGGAGCTTTAGGCTGGTCAGATAGCATCTTGGGGGGTATGGGACACAAATCTACAGCCATCCCATCACAGAGCCATTGGTTAATTGTTGACTGCAGCCTCTGGTTACAGAATGTGGAGAATTGGCCGCACTTGTTCTTCAGAGCTATAACTAGCAGTGAGGAATCTGAATTAGCTGTGATTCTGCCTGATTTGAAGCTCTCTGTTCATGGCATGCTGAACTCAGCCGTGACTCGCAGCTGTACGCTAACACTAGTATTTGATACCCTGAGAGATAGCAAGGCAGTTACAGCACAGCTTCCAGCACGTGTTACATTCCTGCCGACCAGAGCTCAGAGTCATCTCTGTGGGGAAGGGGAGGAGAGGAAGTAATCTATAAATAGCTCATAGATAATACAGATTTACTTGAGTTAAGGCATTTTATTTCCTTTTCTCTACAGCAGTGGCTATTGGTTCTGAAAAAGATGCAAGCCTGTGATTAAGTCAGAAAGCTCTCGGATACTCTGTTCACTGCTGTTGCTATTGCACATGATAACAGAGAGCAGTTACCTTTGTTCCTGTGTTGAACGTCTTGAGTGTCAGTGTGACCTGCTACATGGGTGGCTCTTGCTGCAGTTCTTCCTCTTGTTTTTCTTCTTCTCTGCCTGTCATGTTTTTATTTCCCTGGATACTTCTTCCTTCACAAACACCTATCTTGAAACATGAATGTGAAGCTTGCATTATGCTGGAATTAAAACCAGTCTAAGTGAAACCAACATCCTGCCTAGTTGCTTATCAAACTGGGGAATAATGCTAAGACCTGAAGCATGTCATCAACTTCAACAGTCCTGCTGCTGTGGTAAAAACAAACAAGTGACAAACCAGGACAGTTGCTTATCCTGCATTTCAGTAGCAATATGAGCTTCATTTACAGCTCTGTATGTGACTGGTTCTTTACATTAATTGTTGTTGCTGGTGAAAATTGTTTTATTAGTGTATCACAGCTCACTTCTGCAAAGTAGTGGAGTCAGTGTTTGTCAGCACCACTGTGTAAGTGCTCTTGTATGGATGGAAACCTTCAGAGCACACATGACTTTGATTTTCATTTAAAAGCAGGAGCTTTATTTAAGCCTCCCTCCCTCCCCCATTAGTGAGGCATGGAAGCATTATAAACAAGTGAAAGGAATTCATTTCAGCATATGAACACCTTAAATAAAATTGAGATGCTGATTCTTCTAGAGGGCAAGCTGTTGAATTTCATGCAATGTGGTAGTATTCAGGCTGCTATGACTGAAATCCAGGGCTGTCAGAGCCTTAACATGGTTGTGTGCCCAAATTCAGCTATTTTCTGACAACATCTGAATGCCTACCTTCCTTATGGTTATGAGAACTCCAGTCCTGCATCCTAATGTCATAAGAGCCCTTTAATTTTGTCAAGAAGCTGTATTTCAGATTCACAACTTTGTCAAGAGCTGTAGTAAATTTGTCAGTCATACCTGTAGGATGATCTGAAGTTAAAGTTAGCTCTTTGAGCCAGGGATTAGACCAGGTGACCTCTTGAGGTGTCTTCCAACCTACATTATTCTGTGGTTATGCAGCAAGGCAGGATGCTTGCAGAGTAGAAGTCACGTGGCATGTGTTCAAAGAAGCTTTGAAAGTGGTGAGGGAGAAGGTGCTGAGGCATGTCACACTGGATACTGTGCAGACATCAATGACAGTTCCTGCCCTGAGGGGCCTGTCTTCTGAACCAGCAGAGAAACCTAATAGAGGGCACAGGAAAACATTCTCCTGCGTAGAACATGAGGATGTACCTGTGAGTTCAGACTTTGTATGGGTTTGAATCATATCAGATGACCTCACTGGGACCCTTTTTTCCCAAGTGTTACCTTAAAAGAGCAGTTGTGATCTGTGCACTTTGGAATCACGGAGCAAAGGAGAGAACTTCCGATGCTTTGCATCGCTGTTTGGAAACAGGCACGGGGCCTCCTACTGAAAAATAGAGCTTTTTGTTTAGGTGCCTGGCTCAAGCTTGGCCCAGGAAGTAAAGAACAGAGGCTTGCAATTGAAAAGAGTTGGCAGGTTTTCTGCTAGTTTATAGTGAAAGGGGTTCCCAAATTAGCTTCCTTGACAGAAAACATGAACTGTTTTTTCACTTCGGGTCAAGCTGGAGTCACTCTGCTAGGCATGAGCACAAAGAGGCTGAATGAATGGGAAAGAGAAGTGTTTTCTTGCTTCCCTACTCCTGCTTTTAAGGTGTTTCTACCACCAGTGTCAGTCACAACTGCAATGTAAGTGCATTTTCTTTTGAGAGATTATTTGGGACCTACCTGCACAATGAGCTTCCTGTGCAAAGCAGGTCTGTGTTAATGTATTGGTCAGCCATAGAAACTGAGGCCTGTAAACTTGGGTTTAAGCTATCCCATTAATATTTAATGGTTGTAGGTACTCCTGGGGTCACTGTTTTAGGGAAGTACCCAGCAATATTAATATGAAGTTGTCTTATCCCAGGAAAACTTGGATTGCTGCTATGGGCATCTCCTTTTAATAGTTGTCCCTGTGATTCTGTTGGTTATCTAGGCACAGAGCTGAGTATCTGAAAGCTGCTTAAATTAAGCTAGTCTCTTACAAGATTTGTTTTGATCATGCATGTCATTATAGCCAAATCAGAAATAGGTACATTTAGATGTAATGTCATTATTTAGCATTTCTTTTCAGCTCAGGGTAGGCTGAGAAAAGGAAGAAAAGATTTCTTCTTGATGCTCTGAAATGAGAACAGTAGCTCCAGGACAGCTGGTACATTGCAATTAAGAGAGTCTGACTAAGTTCCAATTCAGATGCTTGATATCATTATTACACAGAGACATTGATTAATGGAAATAGAAAATGCCTTCAATATTTGGCAAATTAAATACATCAGTTCTTAAAAGAAAGTCTTCATCTTAAGAAGCTCTTTAGTGTCATGGCTATGTTAATATAATGAGTATTAGGATAAAGGATTAGAATGTCTTGCCATGCTTGATGGGTTTGAGTCTAGACATCAGAAAATTTACAAGAGCATTCTTTAAGTAAGAAAATGACTGTGAAAGTGCTGAAGGGTTGCAGTTGTTCTGTGAAAAACACAGGAAGCCCAACATCCCACGAGTGTGCTGGGACTTAGCACGAGATGAGAGCCCTGAGGACTGAGTGCTTATCCTCTCAAATGTGAAGTTTCCCACGGCTGATAAATGGTGGTTTTAAATCTTTGAGCAATAATTGCATCTGCGTTAATGTAATTTCTTGGTGAGCTTCTTGGAACACTTGGAAACTGGTAGCTGGCCGGGTGCTCAGGCTTGTGACGATAAAAGCTTTCAAGAAAGGAATTAAAATATTGGCAAATGGCCCTGAATGCCTGTTGGAACATGTCTGAGCAAAACCCTTGGTTGGCTTAATGTTTGGTGCATTAGCAGAGTTCTGGTGTCCTGGAACACGCTGGTTCTGAGAGCAGAAGAAGGTGGGATCCCAGGCTATGTGTAGCTTGATTCAGCTCTTGCAACATAGTGAGGTTTGGATGTTCTTACTGTGTTTGCAATTGTCTTTGGATCCTAGTTTCTATGCCTCCCTGCATCTCTATTACCTGTGCTTCATGAAAGTTTCTTCATAGCAGTTGGATGAGAATTAGGTGTTTGAAATGTGTGCTGCAGGCTGAGAACTGCCTAAACCATTGCTAATGGCATGTGGTAATGGCTTAACCTGCATTGGTGGGACTCAAAAGAACCGATTTATTTCAGGCACTGTGTTGTATGAACTTGTTTCATAGTCTTTTTAAGGGTGAACTGGTATGTTACAGAAGAGCTAGGTTCATTGCTTTGTGCTACTAAGAGTGAGGTCCTGGTACAACTGCTGCTTCAGTTACATGAGCCTGTGCCAGCTTTGTATTCACCAGAGGCATTGCAGAAGCAGCTGAGCTAGCAGATCACCACTTCTAAACCAGGTTAGCTTTTGCTGGGCTCCAAGTTGTATTACTTCAATGAAAGATTAAGAGTGGTCTTGATCCTTTGTTGACGAAAGGGCTGGTGTGAATCAGCCTCAACTGTGCTCAACAGCAGCCTCCACATCTCCCTTACATTGTGTATGTCTGTTTATACTTAAGACTGCTGTTAGATATTTTCTTTTGCTTCTACATTTTAAGCATATTTTTGTCTATTTATTTAATAAGATTGTTTGAGAAAGAGCACTCAACATAGAGACATTGTTGCATTATTCCCTCTTTGGGACTGTGCTTTGTCTGGAAGGCAAGTTTATCAGGAAAGGTGATTTTTTAGGAGAGCTGCTGGGATTGATGTTACTCATCAACTGCATGTGCATAAAACCACCTGACAGTTTTAAAAGGCATTCTAATTTATTTTCTTTATTAAAAAACCTTTCAGCTGAGTTTGAGTTTCCTAATGCTGTTACTTAATGCTAATTTCTGCTCCTTAAGCATAGACATGTTTGGATATCTAAGTTTATAAAAGGGCATGGATCCATACAATAGTGGAAGTCTGGACCTTGGAGCATCTTCATGAGATGGCTCTTCTTGCCCAAAGATGAGGCTAAATGTAGCTTCCAGAGTGAGTACCTAGTGATGTCTGTATTACCCGCTCTGAGAGACTTTTTGTCTTTCTTTCAGCCTCTAACAGGCCTGTTTGATGCTGTGGAAAAGTGGAGATTGTTTTGAATCTGTGTTCTAGATACTTATTTTGAGTAAAAGACTATAGCTGGGAGCCCCATGGAAAGGTGTTCTTTCTACTGAAAGGCTCCTGCTCTTCAGAACTTTAAGACAAATATCCAAGGAGAAAGCACCACCAAGATTGTGACAGGCAATCTGCTGCCTTTGCAGGCTTTCAGGTTCTAGATAAGAAAAGTTTCACCTTTAGTGTCTGAGTAGGTTTATCACAAAGTTCAGCTGTTTTGTTGGGGTAAGCGGGAGGTGGCAAAGTGGTTGTGCTGTTAATAGCTTTTATGCCTACTGATGGTTTGCTCTACAACAGAACAGTAAGTATGAAAACAGTGGCCTTTGCTTGATAGCTCAGACCTAAATGTGGAGATAATTAAAGGGTGCAGATTGACATGAAGAGAAATCTAAATGCAGACTGTTATTTTGTTTGGATCAGATGATCTTCTGGAACTTTTAAACTTAAAATAATCTATGGTGAAATTACATGTAAATGCATCTCATCTTTCCCTTTCAGGTGGCTATGGTAGAAGTTCAGCTAGATGCAGAACATGACTACCCTCAAGGTCTCTTGATAGCCTTCAGTGCCTGTACTACTGTTCTTGTTGCAGTTCACCTTTTTGCACTCATGATAAGTACCTGCATTCTTCCAAACATAGAGGCTGTTAGCAACGTGCATAATCTCAACTCCGTAAAGGAATCTCCTCACGAGCGTATGCATCGGCACATCGAGCTGGCGTGGGCATTTTCGACTGTCATTGGGACTTTGCTCTTTCTTGCAGAGGTGGTGTTACTGTGTTGGGTGAAGTTTCTTCCTTTAAAGAAGAAAACTGACAATCCGCTCCAGAGCAACAGTACTACTACCATCACATCGGGACAGGCAGCAGCCATTGCATCGACGTCTATTATGGTTCCCTTTGGACTGATTTTCATCGTGTTTGCAGTACACTTCTACAGGTCACTGGTGAGCCATAAAACAGACAGGCAATTTCAAGAACTGAATGAACTTGCTGAATTTGCACGGCTCCAGGATCAGCTGGATCACAGAGGTGACACCATCTCCTCAGCAGTTACCCATTTTGCGTAAACCTGTACTTAAAATAAACCCACTCTTCTGCTTCTGCCTTGTTCTGTTGGCTCCCCCGTGGATGAACTGGTCAAACTGTTGATTACCATTTAAAGAGAGATGATAAATGTTGTTTTGACCCTTTAGAGAGGAGGAAAAAATGTTTCTTTCATAAAATTTTAGCTGTTTGAAGGTATGGTTGGTAGCATGTGCTCACACTGTGTGTGCACCTCTCGTGAACACTTGTTAATGCCGGATAGTGACTGTATAAACACATGGAAAATAACATTGTAAATGAGGATGTTTGTTAGGGATGGATAGAGAAGCTTCTTTTTTTCCCTCCTCTCTGTATTTGATGTTGGCATTTACTAGAAGATACTGCTTGTCCAATCCATATTGCATGGCATGATACAAATTACTTGGGATATGCAGCAATTAGCACTTGGTTTCAGTGCTAGTGCTGCTCTCTCTGGAAGGCCTGACAGATGGTAGAAGTGAAAGCTTTCCACCACCTTCCCCACTAGGTTTTGCTGCCAAGTAATTGTTACTCTACTGATTTCTCCAGCGCCTTTTCACATTGTATAACCTGCTAAACACCCATGCCTAGTCTTACTGTGATGTGGCATGGCCACATGAGTAGGAATGAGACTCGACTCTACTCTTCCTTGGAAGAAAATGAAAGCAATAACTGTTTTTAAAGTTCTCACGAGCTGGCACGTATTATCTGAAGAGATAATTTGCCTGTTTCCCATTTAGGAATCTCTTTTTAACAAGAAGGAACTAAATGGAAATTATCACTGGATAATTTTTATTGCTTGAAAATCAAAACCACTGCTGTGTTTTTTCCAAGCCAAAGTAGTGATTATTTTATACTTTTATGTTAAAAATGTATTTTTAATAAATCCTCAGATACAAGCAGCAAAAGGTGCTTTCTCTGCATTGAATTCCCAAGTAATTCGCTATGCCTTGGTCTTCCTTGTTTAGAAAAAGCCTTCTCCTTGCTGAAGTGTTGTATTTAATGACTTGTTACACATTTTTGGCTTCCAAAGGACCTGGAAGACTCCTTTTCTCTATGTGTATTTATTTATGGAAGTAGGTTATTTGTAATTAATACTGCTGTTTGCTTTCAGACACACATCTGGCAGCAAGGCTGCTGTGTCGCTTCTTATTTCTTCTTTAAGCAGAAACTTCCTTTTTGTCTCTCAGATAAGAGGTTTGTCCATGAAGGGTTGCAGCACTTGTCCTGGGCTGCTTCAGGAATTCCAGCTATGTCTAGAGGTGGAATTTTTTGGAATGCAGTTCTTTTGAACAGAAATTGAGACCGATTTCAAGTCAAATGGAACAAAACTTGATCCCCCCTTTGTAGCTAACACTGTGGAATAAAAACCTGGGATTTGAAATCGGGCAGGAGTGAATGTGACAATACAGTGGGGCTGTACCTGACTGTGCCTGGGCTGAACGTGGCCTCTCATACCCAGCCTTGCCTCAGGTTATCTCCATGCATTTACAAACTGTAGGATGTGTTTACTACAGAGTTAGTGTGGCAGAGTGTGTTTAGTACTGAAGCAGCCTTGTGAAGCACATGGGACTGATTCTTCATGTCAGCACCACCACAATGAAACGTGTTGACAACGCTACCTGTGGTGTTTGCATTCTGAAGAATAGCTATAAAAACCAACCTGCTGGGCTTTCTTCCCCAGCAACATTCTTGGTTCATAAGCAGAAAAGAGCTTCCCACTTCCTATCTTGACAAGTCCTTTTGGCATAGAGAGGCTAAACTGGATTTTCTCTAGTTCTGTCGTTACGTTGGGCTTCAAATACATTCTGTTCCTGATGTAAGTCTGATGGTGAGAATTGTGACTGCAGTCCCACAGCTGCTTATTCACGGAGCACTGGAAGGGTTATGTTAGTGAAGGCATTCATGAAGCAGCATTCCAAAATGTGAAATCTTGGTAGTAGGCACAAAATACATATTCCCATTACAGGAATACTTGTCTTTAGGGGAAAAAGACTCTTAAAAGTCTTCAGTAAAGGAAGAAAACCTTTCACATTAGAGCCAGGGATGCTGTCAGGCTTAACAATTACTCTTCTGTCCGTAAACTGAGTATATAAAAGTTGCCATGTGATTTTGAATGGAAGTCCAGAAAATGTATTTTCTAAGTTTATTTTGTAAAATTACTTGCTCTCCTGGATAAGTAACTGAATTTCTCTTTATTTTGTGGATCTTTTACCGAGTGACAGAAGTGTGTGGAGTTTTTGTTTGTATAAGAATTGCAGATTTAGAAGGTAGTGGGACAACCTTCTTTTTAACTTTCTCAAGCTGGTAGGTTCTGAGCTAATGGTGCTGTTACTACAGCTGCTTTTCTGACTGTTTTCTGCACTTTAAGCCATGATATTGAGTATGTGTCTCATTTTCCACCTGTGGAAATGGTCGTGAAAGTCACACCTTGGGCACAGTCTTGTAACTGGGTGCCAGAGGCAGTAACCAGACCTGAACAGATGGATCTGAACACTGAGTGCACTTAGAATTTTTTAATCCCTTATTTATACTAATGGTGTTATGCATTTACCTCAAGCCTTTTAAACCCTGGTTATTGTATATCTCTTATTTAGATATAAAATACTTCAGTGAAATAAAATGTACTCTATTGTTGCTGATTATTTGTTATCTAGAGCCCTAAAATAGACTTGTTTTCTCTATATCCCTTATCTCTTCAGCTATATTGTGCTAATCCCATGTATTTCTGAGGATGCCTTACTCATTTCAGTCGTAACATGAAAATTTCCTGTTCACAGAGACAGGTACAAAGAATATAATTGAAATGCTCTTCCTCCTGTCAGCACTGCTTAAACCTTTGGACTAAGCATGTTGTATTGTTACTCTCTAAGTGCTTAAACAGATAAGTAGGTTATCTTTCAGCCTGGAAAAGGTGAAGAGTCAAGGGACCAAACGAACTGTAAGGAACTGATGCTCAGAAGCAGGCATTAATTAGGTGAACTAATAACCCACTTGCCTGGCCAGTTCTTGCCAGCCAGCTGCAGTGCCACCTTCCTTTGGTCTTGTGGGTGATGCTTAGAAGTGATGCAGCTCTACATGGCTTGGTCCTTATGTTGAGTAGAACTGGAGCAGCCAGCGCCGTGCTGGTGAGTGCTCTGAGTCCAGCACATGGCTGGCCAAGGAGCAGAGCTAGGGTGAGATCCAGTGCTTGTGGGTTAGGGAGGAAACCCAGGGTAATGTTATGGAAAATGCACAGAGAGAGCACATAAAATGGTATTAATAAAATTATATTAATAAAAACATGATCTGTTACAACTTTAAAAACCATTTGGGGTCAGAGGTATATATAGGGACAAGTTGGGGGGGAGCAGGAGGGGAGGATTGCTTGACTGTACTTTTGTAGAGCTTTTCTTTTATAGCATATAACAGAGACCTTGCTGCTTAGAAGTTAATGTGAAAGACCCTGGTCCCAACAGGAGTGTGATTTCTTTACAGAGGAGATGGGAAAAGAGTTACCTTTTCCTTTCCAAAATAAGGAGGAGTGGGAGAAGGCTCCTGAGCCCATGTCAGGGGGATTGGAAGCAGATGATCTTAAGGTCCTTTCCAACCCAAAGCATTCTATGACTCTACATGAGCAGCCTTGAGGGATAAGTAAGGGAAATGAAGACACAATACACCACAGTGTGGATTTGAGGCTTGTTTGAGTAACTCACTCATAATTGTGTTCTTATTATGCATCTCCTTCTTTTCATTCAGCATCCGGTTCTTCATTTTGGCTGTCATCAAACATTGCCTGGGCTTCTTCTAAAACACCATCTGGATCCGCCAGTTCGATCTGAATAGAAAGAATACAAATCATTTATGCAGTGTAATTGAAGAAGCTTAAGGTTTTATAGATCTTGATTACTCAAGCAGCAATAGAGAGGCTCCCATGTGTTAGGATTTTGTATTGCAGCCTTTCAATTGCTGTTCTAGAATCATACTATACTTCCCTAATTTTATTGGCATGTTGAACATCACTTCATCTTCTTGGAATAGCTCTGTGTGGAGGGGACTGATTCTCCTTTAACGAAGGATATATTCTTGGGCAGACCTGGTTTTGATTTGTAGCCTGTGGGTCTCCCGTATAGTTTTAAAAGGTAATTACAGTCACCCAAGTGAGCATTAACTCCTGTTAAAGCAGGAGTCTGGAATCGAGTAACCAGACTGTGACTGGATGCAGATTCTTGAGGGGGAAATGCCAAAGCCCTGACAAGAACTTGTCATCTCACTCTGACCTGCTTCTGTATCCTGATGCTTTCTGAGGGGTTCATGTATATGGTGGTCTTTCAGGTGGAAGACATCCAGGTTTCTTATTTATTTTGTGAGGCTTTCTGAAGCCTTGGCTTCAATAATTTTAATAGCAAATATCCCAAGTCCACCATGTTGTGTCTTTCCCCATCTCTGCAGTCAGGTTTAAATTCTGCCTTGATGCAACCCCATCATCTACACACTGGATTCCCTCAAAACTGATGACATCTGCTCTCTCGTTTTCAGGCATTTTCTGCCCTGTCCATCCCCTCTGTTTGCTCCTTTTTCCTCCAAATGAGGACACACTCTGATGCTTCTCCCTTGAAGAAGCTCAGATCCTCACCTTAGCCTCTTGCAGGCAAAAGCTATTTAGTGCATGTCTGGTTTTGGCAGTTTCTAACATTGGCCCTACTCATTCTTTAACAGGTGCTTGTGACAGTAATTTAACAAAAGGTTTATGAAAATCTGAAGTCAATTATCCTTCTTCTATCTGTTACTTCCTTCATATTCTGAGCTCAATAAATCTCTTCCAATGGAAAGCTCAATAACGACAGTGAAAGCTGGTGCTTTCTTTTTGCTTAGAGAGCAGAAGAAAAGTGGGTCATAACTTGGTCTCTGTGGAGTTAAATAAACAGCCAGGGTTGAGCATCCTGCCTTGGCAAAATACTGACTCCTCCCAGGCTGTTTGGTGGGTTGTTGAGGCTGTTCTTGGGTGACCTTTAACAAATCTTATCAGATACATATTTTTAGCTGCAGAAGTACTGCTCTTTTCACTCTTTTTGCAGAACAGAGATTGTTTTCTCCCCAGTGAGTATTTGGTGTTTGTTATTCTGTGCTGCTGTGGGTGTGCCTAGTACTTACAGGATTAGCTGGCTTGTCAAAAATGCCTGTGCTCAAAGGGCCCTTGCTATAGAAACCAGCCTCAAAAAAAGAAGGGAAGGGAAGATGGAACAGCTGTGAGCTTTTCATAGGCTGTGTGTGCTCAATATCATCTGCAACAACCTTGTTCCTGGAGCAGATGAGGAAAGGAGGTAGCTTTTACCTGTCGTGGGGCTGTGCCATTCCCTGTGTTATGGGCTAACTCTGTCTTGGTTATCTAGTGCGGTTCTGCTTGGCTCTAAGCAAAGAGGAGCTTCCCCACCAGTATCTTGCAGTAACTATCCCTTGGAATATGAAGCCTGTTTCACATGTGCAACACAGGCTGTGGGCATTCAAGCTGAGCCTTTTGGCCAGCTGTGTCACTTGGACCCCTGTCTGTTCCCTGCAGATCCCAGTCCCTGCTCTCCTCTGAGGGCATGGAGCTGGGGATAGGCTCTCCTATCCTCTCCCTCCTGCACCAAAGTGGTTTGATGGCCCAGCATGCCACATGACACATCGGGAAGAGGTGGGACCAGCTCCTCCTCTGGAGCCCCTATCAGCCTTAAGGGAAAATGGGAGTGGAGGCTGCTGGCTCTCAGACACCCGGCTGAGATGTCACCTTGGGGTAAGGCTACATGCACCCCTCTAGCCATGGGGCTGCTGGATGTGGGTGAGCCCCTGACTGAGTGCCCAGATAAAGGAAATGGCTGACATTGGCATTGGAGCCACATGTTTCAGTTCAGTCTCACTGGCTTTAGCACTTTGGCTTGGTGAGACCATCTGGTTTTGACGTAAATCCCACTATTGTCTCTGCTTCTATTGTCCCTGTTTCCTTTGTGCTGCTCCAAGTCTCTAAGCAGTTCTGGTGCATGAGAACGGCATTTTTTCAGATGTAGGTGAGTGGGAGGCTCCAGCAGTGGCTGGATGAGTTGTTTGTCCCTACAGGGCAATTTAGGACACTGCTGGCCAAAAGACACTGAGCACACACCCGTGAACGGGGAATCCCATGGGAGCGCTCACTTGAAGAGTGAAATGCTACCTGGAGAGCTGACCCAAGCACTCAGGAATGCAACATCACCAGCAAACCCAAGATTTCCAAGCAATTACCTTTGGGATGGGATATTGAGTAGGGGCAGGAGCTTGATCTCTGTTGAAGTCAGTCACAAGTCCACATTTTGGTATATCTGATACCCAGATACCTTCCAACAGCTGCCCCTTATCCAAGTAGAAAAACATCCCTGGGCCATGCTTTTTTCCATTTTTCCAGCCTCCTTCGTACCGATTTTTATTGGCTGCAATTAAATACATGAACAGACCATGAAATCTGCACCATTTCATTAAAAGGCTACGAGCAAAATCAACCAACACAGGCAATGGACAGAAGAGGAAATCTGCTTGGCTCCTCTTAGTAATTTTAAGGGGGCTCTATTTGCTGGGCCACTGAGGGAGGAAAGGCTGTGGAAGGAGCCCACGCTTGCCTGCTTGGCACACAAACTGTGTTCACTTGCTTTGTTCTTCTCACAGTGATATAATTTTTTTGCTGATATATGGAGCTCAGGGTAAGGGAGTAGTCACTGAGTCACTCTTCACAGCATGGGAAATGATAGGATGTAAGTTTCAGATTTGTCACTGCAACAAATCACGCAGGATTTGTGGCTTGAAGAGGTTTGCTTGTCTGGGCACGGAACAGCAGCACTGTCTGACTGCTGTCCAGTCAAAATAATCTTGATTTCAAGGAATACTTGTAGTTATGTTTTTCCTCAATGAATTACAGGGCAAGAAGTGCTGAGTGTCTGAATGGTTCAGGCAATCAGTTACAGGCTGGTTTTCCAGCTTTACTGTATCTCTTGGTGTTTTTTCTGCAAGTTGAGAGAGGATTTTTTAAGCATCTGTGCTGCTCTCCAGGAATCCATCCATCACCAACAGGGAAAGCAGAACTGCAAGGGGAAGAGGGCAGCCTCATGCAGGGATGCTGGTTGAGAAGGGGCACCACAGCCATGGTAAAGTTTGGGCTGGGATACATCCAGGCCACCTTGTTGTCACTATGAGGGTCCTCTGCTATCCCCTTACAGTGTTTCTAAGCCAAAAACCATGGGGGTTTCTGATTAAGTTGTTTAGTGGACAGATCTTTGGGTCTCAGCTGAACTTGGCCATTCTTTGTGGCAAGAGCTGGCCAAAATACCAGGGCACACAGTGCCACAGGGGTAGCTGGGGATTGACCGGCTCCTCAGGCAGGGGCTGGTTTACAGGTTGGAGCCATGGCAGTGGTTATCTTCAGCTTGGATCTGGTGGTGTGCTTATGTGCAACACCAACCTGCCTTGCTCACTGGTGGAAGCAACTTCTGCTTTCCAGCCACTGACAGCTCAGAAACCACCTAAATCACAGACCTGGCTATGATGGAGGGACCACTGAATGCTCTGGCTGCATCACAGCACCTGCCTGCCCCACTCCACTCTCCTCATAGAGCACCCAAGAGCTGTGCTGCTCACTACTGAGATCCCTGCTGATGTGCAATGTTCTGGCTTAAAAGCCATTTGGCACTGGGCTGTAGCAGAGCAGTGCTCTCAGCCAAGCTGGCCCTTGCCAGGCATGCTGCCACTGTAAGCAATTCAATCTTGAGCTGCAGCTCATCGTGACCTCCACTCAAGGAACTCAGTTCCTTTCACCATGTCAAAGCTGCCGGCACGTGGGCACACTTCCAGCAGCTGAGCTGAATACATTGAGGTTGTGGGTATGAAATAATTGCTCTGGCTAATTTTAACCAAAAGGAATCTAGCTTGTAAGTGGCTCCAGGCTATGCTGGAGGCAACCAGCCTCTGAAATGGTTCCTCAGCTGCAGCTCAGCCTGGAGGGGTTTTAAGTTTATAGCAGTGACTTTGATGGGAACAAAGCAGGTCAGTGGAAGGAATGGCCCCTGGAAGTGGGTGCTGATTTCATCTGGATGAGCCATCAGTCCAAAGTGACTTTACAGTCAGCAGAGGGAACACAGTCGTGCCTGTGATGTGCAGTCAAGGTCGTGCTCGTTCCCCCCAGCTGCTTTGCTTAGGTAATTACCAGCCTTGAGATCACTTTCAAGCAAAAAATAGTATAGATGAATAATAATACAAAGAGAATATTTATTCTAATGTCCCTGGAATGCTGAGCTTGGTATTACAGAGGATTGGGATTCTTGGCTTTCTTTGCAGGAAAAATGTGTTAAACTCCATGCAAAATAAGGGGGGAAAAAAATCCAAATTCCTGATTTTATGCTGAGATTGTCCCCAACATTCCCAACCTGTGATGTGCTCGGTGTTATTTCTGGGAAGGGATTCTGTACTCCTGAAACCCCTGAGTTCACTGAACGTGAGCCAGTGTCGGAAGTAAGAGAGGGGATGGAGTGAACTCAGAAAGAAAACTTGTCTTTTTTTTCTGTGCTGGAAACTGGACTCTTTGGTATGCAGCAGTTAGAAACTATGTCTGGCAAAGTGCCTGGCTTGAAAAGAGAGATTTGCCCCTCTCTGCCCTAGCACTACATTATTCTAACCCTAACCATCCCAGGCATTTAAATGTAAATCACAGCAAAAACAAGCTTTCAGGTATGTGGGTTTGAGCTGGCCCTTGCGCAGGTTGTGCTGCCTCAACCCAGGAGGGGAATACAACATGGAGCAGCCACAACCCTGGTGCAAGGCTGCAGCAGGAGATGTGATGTAGCATACAGAAATCTGGATGGCAGAGACATCCAAAGAACAGCACCCAACACCTTGAAGGAGGCAGGCAGATTCCTGGGGAGAGGACGATTGGTACTTACGCAGCCACAGCGTTCCCTGCCCGTGGGACTTGTCCAGCAGCCACTGTCCCTCATAGACGGATCCATCCAGGTAACTCATTCGTCCCCAGCCGCTCCGCAGCCCAGCGCTCCACTCGCCTTCGTAGCGCTCCCCGTTGGGGTAGATCATCAGCCCAAAGCCCTGGAAATCAGCACAGATATAGCTATTAGGAGCCTTTGTATTGACATGGGTTGGTGTTCAGTTTTGGGTATCACTGTCTTGATATCTACTCCTGTGCTTGTTGCTCTGTCACATGGCTGCTGGCAGCCCAGCTGGGTGGCTGTTCTTGTGTTGAAGGTGGTGGTATGGGATTTCTGGGGGCAAGTGATTTTATTCCCATGACAAAACCACAGGTTTACATCTTATTGTGTTATTATTGGCACAATTGCCACTAATACATAGCTAAAAGCGGGTTTTGCTACCATGTAAGCTGTCCTGGGATAGGCAGCATTAAAAAGAATCTCTCAACATAGAGATTTCGTGCCTTTCAACCCTGATTTCCTACTGGGACACACCAGGCAGCAGCAAGCCTGGTGTGTCCCATGCTAGGCAACTCCTTCCCTTGGCGCTAGGCACACCGAAGGTCTCTTACCTTCCCCTCCATCTGTACCCCCAAAGCAGTAATGTCCTAAAGAGCCCCTCACTTTGCTTCCTTCCTCCTTCCCAAGGAACTAAAGCCAGGCCTGAATGCTGTCTGTGGTGCCACCAGCCAGCTCAGGCAGCACTGCCATGCCTGGCTTCCCCAGTCCAGGCCAGGCACCACGGGGCAGGCACCATCCCAGCAATGAATATACCCTGTGATATTACAAGAGACTGGAGCCATAGAGCTGCATGCCAGTTAGAAGTGTAAGAGGCTACTGATTTAAGAGCAGACACAAAGGTGAGCACAGGAATCGTTCCTACAAGGATTTTGCACATGAAATTGCAGTCATTTTACCAGATGACTTCCTCATTACGTTCCCCTTAGAAAAACCAGTGATTTACGTGACAGGCTTATTTTCCAAAAGAACTCATGTTATTTGTCTAATGTGCTGTAAAAGGTACATTTTCCTGCAGCGCTTATAACACAGGTTCCTCCAACTGCTTCAAGGATGAGAGGAATGAAAGGGATGGATGGGGAGGGTTAAGATATGGAATATGAAACCTCTTATCCTGCTTGGCCAGGCTTCAGGAGAGTCGGAGCAGTGATCACTGCTCTTTGGCAGCTGGAGGGAGGTTGGGGCTGTAGCCTGATCATCAGGGATAGGTGGGATGAGTCCCCCTCCGGTGAAGACACAGCAGGCAATGGTGTGTTCTCAGCCACATTTGGCTGTTTATGAATGATGGATATTTACCCCTGAAGCTTCCTGAGCTTTCTGTAGGTTCAGACTAAGATTTAAAGAGAACCCAAGCCTGGAGGAAAGGCTGCTCCCATAGCTTCTAACTGGAGATACGCTGCTGCTTCCCTATTGCCAGACGTGGGACACAGTGCAGCTTCTACAGCATCTGACATGGAGAAATGAGTAACAGCAGGAGCAGTGAGTTGGGGAGGGCAGGCGGAGAGGGCTTAAAGACCAGAACTTTTACTCTTGCTTTCATTTCCTTTTTTCCACCTATTTGTTTAGCCAAACCCCCTCAACTCAGCCTCAGTATTGGAAAAATTAGTATTTTAAGTGATCTTTTTGGACATGTGCACCTGCCTCTTCCTCATGTTTTGGAGAACGCTGCTTCAGCACTGGCTTGCACAGGAAATATCACTCACACATTTTTGGTCGTTTTCCCACCAGCCTATGTACACTTTCTTGTATTGCTTGGTTACAGGGTCAGGAAGGCTGTATGAGCCATAACCATCGCGCTTCCCAAACTTCCAGTCACCGCTGTAAATAGCTCCAGTGCTTTTCCATTTCTGGATGCCTTTGCCTGTTTACCAAACAAGTAGAACGATGGGATTGTTAGGAGAAGGGATTACAGGGCTGCCTTCCTACAGCTCCATTCCAGGCAAGGCAGCACTCCCTGCACCAAGGTAGGTTTATGTCTAGGATTCAGTTTAGCTTCCCAAGTCGGAACCATCAGTAATCTTGATCAGGGGCTTCCTGTGTGTCCTTTGCTGAATGCACTTAAATCTTTCTCGCTGTACTGCTTGTAAACAAGCCTCTCCTGCTCTGGTGCTCAGGGGTCAGTCAGGGTCTCCTTCCCCTTCTCTGTCTCCTGCAGAACCTGCCACAGCTTGAGGATAAATGAATATCCCTGAAGCCAAGTCAGGAGCCAAGAGAACTCCAGGGACTGTGCAGCCAAGGCACATCCCGGTGTGTGGAGCTGACTGCAGCTTGCTGCATTTGCAGAGGGTTTCTAGACATTATAACCTAGATATTTTGGGTGATTGCCCCTGAGTGCATGTAAAAGCTCTTCAAGTTACCATTTAGAAGTATTTCTGAATACACTTTTGCATGACATATATCAAAGACATATAGAGATACATGAATGAATGCTCTTCCAGGAGCATATACAACCCCTGCCCACTCCCTGCCCCTAGGAACTTTTGTTAAGATACTTAAATTGGTACTTTTCCTCAAAATGATCCATCTTACCATGTTTCAAGTTGTCCTGCCATTCTCCAGTGTACTTATCCCCATTTACATCATAAACTGTGTGTCTTAATCCATGTTTCTGTGCTTTCCGGTCCCATTCACACCAGAGAGGCTCTATAGTTTTTCGTTTTTTTACAATAGGCATATTGTTCCTGGCTGGAGAGAAAAACAAACTATTGGCAGCAATAAATTAGAGAGAAATTAATCAGACAGGTACAGGCAGAACAGTCTATTTGTGAGCTCTGTTTCAGTATTCACTCAAGTCAGTAATTGGTGTCTGGTTTTGGAGGGGTAAAACAGAGATAGAACAAACAGAAGGTATCTAAAGATACCGAAGTACAAACCAGCACTGTCTGAAAACAGGCTCACAGCACAGCCTGGCCTGTTAGGAGATCTTAAATAAGCCTCAGCAGGTTGAGTCTGTGGTGGGTATCAATCTCTGTGCCTGCCAGACGCCTTGAGAAGCACAGGGAAGGGCAGCCTCTTCTCCATACAGCTGAAACC
Source organism: Coracopsis vasa (assembly GCA_026283785.1). NCBI lineage: Eukaryota > Metazoa > Chordata > Aves > Psittaciformes > Psittacidae > Coracopsis > Coracopsis vasa. The sequence continues at coordinate 8,595 of JANHGB010040958.1, read as the reverse complement.
TTGCTGGGCTCCTTCCCATGGCTGCTCCTCCAATGGCACTGCGTGAAGCAGAAGCAGTCATTTAATCAAATTGGAAAATGATTTGTTTGCTAGGAAATATCTCGGGCCCTTGGAAAGCATTCACAAGATGGAGCAGGTCAGAGAGATGGCCAGTGTCCCTGGGGCCACTGGGAGCTGGGACACTTCAGATGCCCAGCAGCAATGTAGCTGAAGCTTTTACTGCTAAAAATATCTTGCAGGTGTCAAAACCACAATGTTTCTATGTACCGTGAGGCTGCAGCTTGCCCAGGGCTGGACAAGCAATCTGCCAGAGGTGGTCTCCTACAAACCATAAATAAAACGCCAAAAGGTGGCTGTAGACACAAACAGCAAGTTTCTATGAAGGCCGACAACAGCCAGAGCTTGGCTGGAGCTGGCGGGGTAGGATGCTCTCTGATTTTGTCTCCCGGGCTCCCCCTTCTGTCCTGATCTTCTGGACTGAGCCATTGTCGTGGTTTAAGCCCAGCCGGTAACCCAGGCCAAATACGTAAAATATCTAAAAGATATCCTTGTTTTACAGATTGGCAAAATGAGGTATGTAAGCGTTCGCGACTTTAAAGGGAAAGTCTTAATTGATATTAGAGAATATTGGATGGATCAAGAAGGTGAAATGAAGCCTGGCAGAAAAGGTATTGTTCTTCTTTGTGTTACTTTGTATTAAAATGTTGTCTGCAGTTTGCTGGAGAGTTTTGAGTATCAGATCTTTATACTTTGTTGCTGCATTGTTTTTTGTTTTCTTTTATCATTTATATTTGAAAAAAGATTAGTTTTATCTGCAGATTGTACACAAAAGCAAATTGTGC